>VDFB02251823.1:0-146588 GCA_007258455.2 Sequoia sempervirens
GAAAAGCTAAAACAGCAACACACAAATTCATTAAACCACTCACTACTCCACCAAAAGACCCCAAACCAAATGCAAAGGACTCCTAGAACAAGGGCGACCAAGTTGCAAGCAAGAAACTACACCCAAACCCCCACCATTATTTAATACGCTTCCCAATACACTCCAAGAGGGCCTGCCTGGCAAATAGGGGCGATTTTCTTTATAAATTCAAGCTCTCAATATTAAAATCTGCAAATTGGCACAAAGGGGCGCCCAACCCTAAGAAGATGAAATGTGCATTACCCAGAACGAAGATATTTTTATTTTTCAATATATGAGTGAAAACTACAAATCAGCCATGATATCAGCAACTCCAGATTTTCGATATGAAATGCAATAAACTGAACTACAAAGCAAAACATCAAGCTACAATGCAAACCTCACTACGAAAATCCACTCAACACAAGCAAACCTCTCCACTAGGTGCTATCTCTCAAGCACGAAGTCGAGCCAAGGCTAGGAGGCATTCATTCCTCGAAGTAGTCCAGCAACCATTTCGGCAGCATAACAATACTCAAGATATCAAATAAGAAAATGAAGAGCAACTGCCTCCTTATATAGACCCTTTGAGAGAATCTCAAGAAACCTCTAGAAGGTGCGCCCCACTTCAAGACCTTTTTAGGTTTTTGACTTTGACTTGGCTGCTCCTTCAAAAAGGCGTACCTTTTCTTTAGTGATAAAATCACTTTAAAATAAAACATATTCTTCTCCCAAGGTTGGCGTCCAATTTCTCTTAAGCAATTATTCACTTTAGAAATATTAAAATATTTCCCCATGAGATGACCACCCTCAAAGTCCCCCTTTTTAAAACGGTTATTTTATAAAATAAAACTTAGATTTTAATTCAAATAACAAGCCACAACATGAACTCCAGAAAAAAACTTGCTTCTATCACTTTAGAATCAAAAAAGTCTTTCAAAGGCCGTCAAGTTATTTCTCTGAAAACCCAGAAAGAATCCGCTCTATTCATCTTACTTGCTACTAGTAAGAATCTCGAAGTTCTTTCTGCGCACCTGATCTTCAAGAAACAATCAAAATGAAACTATTTACAATTATCACTTAATACACCAATGAAAAGTGAAGTGCATTACACATTCTGTAAGAGATTGAATTGTTCTTTCCTTCACAATTTGATATGCCATGTATGTCTATTATTCTGAGTGTGAATCTTAATAGTTTCTTCAACTCTGGATCAAATTTCGGTAATAACACTATAACAGCGAATAAGTTTGAACATTATTACGGTGAATTCCCTACAGCATTGTTCTTCTATATTTGAATCGGTGGTGTTATTTCTCAATTCTATTCATTTTTGCTATAGTAGAATCGAGTTTTTCTGTGATCTTAAAAACAGACTCATTACACTTATACATGCATATCAATCCCACTTTGAACTACTTTGATCAAGTGCACACTTGTCAATAGAAATTTAAACCTGATTTCAAGAATATTTTTTCAAAAACACACCCATTGGATGAAAATAATATTTGAAACTTGAAAATTAAAAAACCCTTAAAAAAGGGTGCATACTTTGTCTTCACATTTAGCAATTTTTCTGATTCTAAAGTTGAAAATCAATTTCAATCCTAACCTTGAGCATTATGTTTCCCTTGTTTGGTAATTTTTATTTAAACTTTGAATGCTCATTTTCCTTTTCTTAGTTGTGCACTTGATAATGCAACTTTTCCTTATTAAATATCAAAGTCATTTCTCTTTGTATTGGTGCACAACTATCAATGGGAATCAATCCTTATGTCAACCTAATTCTACCTTATCAAGTAGTCAGACAATGCAATCTCAAACTTTTAGATTTAAAACATCATTTCCTTCATATAGGTCTGCCCTTGACCTCTTTCATGTTATCACGGAATCTAGCAGCGCTCGTTCCACGGATAACCCCCCTACGAAACTTGTATGTTTCCTAGGTTCATGAAGTTCAAGCACGCAAAACGAGGTGATTATCGAGCCACCTCGAAATGCATTCCAAAGCCTTAAACAATCAGTTTGAGCATCCCCCTATGATCTCCTTGCGAAGACCTTCGAAACGAGTACCTTCGTGAAGTCTCACTGTTAATACTTAACGAAATTGGGAAAAGTGCAGTTGTGTCAAAAAACAATGCTCCAACTCAATTTGAAAAAATGACTTAGTGTTGAAAGTGTAAAAGCGTCAAAAATCAGCACCCCTGCACAAAGGTGATTATAATAAGATGTAATGGCGCTGAATTTTAGCACTTTTACACATTTTTCCCAAACTTGGCCAAAAATTGGCTTAGGCGTGTTTTTTCATGTCTTTTACATTTTTCGCTTATCGTGCCTTATTTCATGCCACTTTTTATTGGGTCGACTTGAGTTCTTCTAAATCACTTAAAAGTGATTTTAGCTTTCTTCATCACTTTTGGCATTCAATTTTCACTCCTTGCTGGGCAAATATCTCCCACCTCCAAAAATGCGTTTTGTGAAGATTTGAACAATTTTTAACAGCTAGGTTTCGAGTTTTTGTTCAGGTATGTCGTTCTTCTCTCCTTTTCTTTCTTTCCTTCGCACTTAGTGTTTGTTTGATAACGTTTTGTGATCTGTAAATGCGTTTTCAATAAACCCACGCTTTTTCTTTCTTTCCTTTTGTCTATGGTGTTTTGTTAACGCGTGGGCATTCCTTCCTTACCCTAATCGCTTTTTTTCCCCTTTGCTAAGCTACGCAAGTGAGCTTCCATTGATTGTGTTGGGTGTGGCTTTCTTGCATATGCACGTTTTCTCATTTTTTGCTTATGTCAATCTTACCCGGGCGTTTTAATCTCCTCACATGATTCTTTGTCAATGCTTTGAAATGAACAACGAAAGAAACTCACGTTTTGTGAGTAAGATTGCACTATACTTTTCATAAGAACCATGGCGGTGAAATGAAGATCTAATGCACTTCAATATGTGTTTGCAAGTGTTGACTTTAATCCGTTCAATGCTTCAAAATTGTCAAAGCGTTGTTTTCAGAAATCATTACATCTTGTTTTCAATGTTCTTCCCAAATGCTGAAGCGCTCAAAAACAGTGCCATTACACCCAAAAACCAAAAAAAAAGTGTCTTAACACTGGAAGGTGCAAAAGCGTTCTTTTTCAACGCCTCTGCACCAAGTTCATTTTGCTCAAGTGCAAGGGTGCTGAATTTTGGCACCCTTACAATTTTCACTACTTTTCTTCCAAACACCTCAAAATTTGCCAGTTTTGCTTCGTTTCTCTTTCCTTCCACTTTGTGCATCGTTTTGTGTGCCTTGTCACTCGCTTCATGCTTGCTCGACATCATTGCTCGCTTTGCGCATCCCAATGTTGTTTTCCCGACTAACGTTTATTGTTTCCACATCTTACACTCTCTTTTCAAATATCATCAAAAGATCCTCGAAGTTGTTGCTTGTAGACTCAATTGCTCTTAGATGACTACCAGAAAACCTCCATCGTCTTCAAGGGCTAAAGACAAAATGAAATACGAATATCAAGGTGTTTATTCACCGACTGTGGTGGTCTCCAAGGTAAAAAAGATAAAAGACGCAAAGGTTGGTCATCAAGACCTAATTGATTTTGCAGAGAGAACTGAGAAGAAGCCTCTTGATGATTCTATGAGAGCAATCGTTGTATACCTAAAAAACTCAAGAAAGTTTAGTTGTAACGATTGTTGCAACCTTTCTCCCAAGATTAAAGTCAGGTATACCCAAAGATTGGATACCTAGAGGATTTCTAGGGAAGTCTAGTTGTAACGATTGTTGCAACCTTCCTCCAAGATCAAAACTAGGTATACCCCAAGATTGGATACCTGCTAGGTATACCCCAAGAATGGATACCTAGAAGATTTGAAGGAAGTTTAGTTGTAGCAATTGATACAACCTTCCTCCAAAGATAGGTATACTCCAAGCTTGGATACCTGAAAAATTCAAGGAAGTTTAAGTTGTAACGATGGCTACAACCCCTCTCAACCACAAGCACCTTAAGGAAGATGATACTACATTTTGCTTGAGGGCAAGCAAATCCAAGAGGGGGAGACTTGTAATGTTCCATTACAGATAAGTGTTAATCTCATCCCTCTAGCATTAAACTTAAAATATATATATATATATTTCATTTTAGTTCCATTCAATTATTTATGAAAAGTAAACCATATAATAAATACTTATACAAAGTATTAACTTTAGAATATCAATTTGCTAATCTATAAATGATATTTGTTTGTAGCCTTAGTCGTCTACAGCCCAGAAGCACATTGAAAGGTCATGCCTATATGAATGGACACGACAAACACTTACAGCCAATGGAGGGAATAGAAATTGAGCGATGGATGAGGATGGGAGGCATGAAGGAGGATAGAGAGGAAGCGCTATCGGATCACCCAGCAGATAACAGGTAAGACATCGCACAATAAAAGAAAAGGGAGGATCAAGGTAGCAACATCAATAAGAAGAAGACAGACACAATTCCGCCTTCAGGCACCACAGAAGGGACGTGGAAATCGGATCACTTCATAGGCAGATTATAGCAAATCTCTTATCGAGTTTCCAAATCACAGAGAGGCGTCAACATATCGCACCAAAAAATATACTTATATAACAACAACTCTATATTCATGAAGGATACCTAAATATATACATATCTGTTACATCTCATATCTTTGCTCAAATATATATATATATATATATATTAAAGAAAAATCTTGTGGCTGTGTGCATACATTACGTTACATTCTCACAAACTTGAATCGCATATACAAACACAGACATATATATAAGCATTGCCTGGTTTTGAAACAAACAATTCAGAGGAACGTTGGCCTTATCTAGAGTTACTCCCTTAATTCTTGCTCAGAATTGTCTTTGACTAATCGAGAGGCCATCACACACAGATCCTAGCGATATCATGAATGTTGTCTACGATGAACAAGAAATAGCCAAGAGGTCATTGCCTGCAATTCAATGGTCCAAAAAAGAAAGTGCTAGCATCAGGGAAAGATTGGCACCAATCTTATCTAACACTGCAGAGTGGTTACAAAAGCATGGCTTTGAGATGAAGACTTTCAGAACTAATTCTGAGGGAGAGGAATTTGAAGGAGAAGCCAAACGACAGCAAGAACTCCACATGAAAGACAAATCTGCGGCTCTTCCCACTTCTTCGTGAAGAGGCCCGAGGATCAAGTTCACTGTCGGTAAGAAGGATACACTATCCGTCCCGGAAGGAGAAACTACGAAATCTGAACCATCTTGCTCCAAAGGAAAAGGGGTCGTTTTTTGAAGAGATAGATTCCGATGAAGAAGGAGATTCCAGTGATCAATCCGCTGAAGAAGTTTCAACAGAAGCAGACTCTAATGAAGAAGAAGATTCTGAAGATGAAAAAGAATCTGAAGGTGAACCAAAGTCAGAAGGACAAGAGGATGATCAACAAGAACCCAGGCATGGTGAAGAAATAACTATGTCTCCATCTGAGAATGTAGTTGAAGAACTTCCCAGAACATCATCACCTGTGACTTCAAATGTTCCTCATACACCTTCGAATCCGAACACTCCTCCACCACCTGTCCCTACATCACCTGTTCCTACCACCGTGATACCCGCAATGAGTGTTTCACCTACCCCTGCAACATCAACCATACATGACACTCCATCAGTAACAAGTATACACACGGTTGACATTTTATCCAACACTCCATCATCTATTCCTAGCCTGTCATCACCATCATATGATATCACCTCCGAGACTGATTTCAATCGATTCATGAACGAATCCGTAATAAGTCAGCTTGAGGTGCCAACTATAGAAGCAGTTATGACAAACACTGTGCCTATTTCACAATACCACTCGTTACTTCAGAAGTGACAATGATGACAGAGTTGATGGTTGATCCAGAAGCTCGTGCCCCATCTCTTCCCCTTTGGTTGATATCTCAAGTGTCGAAGCAAAAGAAACAGATGATTTCTCCAGAAGAGCTTGACCTTGAAGAGATAGTCCCTCCAAAAGCTAAGGGGAAGAAAAAGGCAAAGGTGTATTCACGACTGAATGTTGACAAAACTAGTCATAAGTATGCAAAAATTGGCATACCACCTCATGAAGAAGGAGATGTCAACATGGAGGATTACACAATGACAAGGGTCCATCTTGGCAAAGTTACAAATGAAAGTGCAAAAGCAGATGCACAGGTGACTTTGGATATTTTGGCTAGAAGACTGGATAAAATGGAGCAAGCTCGTAATATGTACAAACAAAGGGCAAAGCATTATGCCACTGTTGTGAGGAGACTTGTAGGATCTACAAGTAATGCACAACCGTTAGCAATGGTAAGTGTTGAGGACCCAGCTATCAAGAAAGCTGAGAAGTTTGCTTCCAAAGGCAGGGTGTTGTATGATTTCGTCAAAAAGATCGTAGAACACGGTTCTCAGATTATAATTGTTGCGGATGAGAAAGCTACTCTGATAGCCAAGCTCAAAACAGAGCTTGATAAGGAGGAGAGTGCACTTTCCCAAGAGCGCAAAGAGATGGAAAAATGCCTATTGTGGTGGTCACAAATGAAACAGGCAAAGCTCAGTAAATTGGTGGAAGTTGGGGTGATTCCCGACAAAGGAAAATACATAGAGGTAAGAGAATCTTTGAAGCACCGTATTCATGTGTTTGAGTCTCTTACAGAAGATCTCCACCAAGTACAGGAAGATGTCGAAGGGCATTGTGTGATTCTTGAAAGAGGAATCAAGGAGTTACCAGGGCAGCTTCTTGAGGAGAATCATATCTTCCTGCCGGCCACAGAACTATCCCAGATCTTCAAGGAAGCCATCATGAAGTTGATTGACAGTACAGACTTTTCAGAAGCCTCTCTAGATGTCATTTGTGATACAAGGCTTACATTGGATAACCTTAAAACGCATCTTGATAGGTGCAAGAAGGTTCACTCATCTGCCATGAGATCGATCACGAGGATTCACACCATTGTGGATTATACTGTTCGTCCGGATGAGAAGTTCACGTAGGAAACCAGGATGAAGTATGAAGACTTTTGCACCCAAGCAAAGCACCATGAAGATTCCTGATTTCCCAATGTTCAACTTTTTGATGCTTTCCCCTATGCATCTTGTAAATAGTTTTTGACATCTTAAATGTCATTTTTCAAAATGTAATTACACCAAATCTGAGATGTAATTTTTTGAAAACAAATTACACTTTGACTTTGGTCAAAGTTAGGTGAGATTTTCCTTAATTAGCTCACCTAACTTTCCTAATTTTGCTCCTTTGATTTCCTAGATTTGCTCATCCCTCTCCTCTATATATATGAGGGATTTCTATTGTATTAGCTATCTTTTAATTTTTGCAACGAAGTGCTGCTCAATTTGCAACAAATTGTGAAACTTTGTGTTCATGTTTTGTGAATCTAAATCTGATCAATAAAGGAAGAAGTTGCATACCAGACTTTGCGTTGGATCAATTGTCTCTTGAATTTGATTGAGATTGGTGGTGATTAGTTTATGAAATCTGAAGGACTTCAAGTGATTCTTGTGGACTTTGTGTCACATTTGTAACTTGAATTTGTGTTTATGTTTTGATGCTTTTGGTTGAAGGATCTACAAGACTTTGAGCTTGTAATCTCTCATGTTGTTAGAATGAATTGCTGCATATAAGAAGACTTTGTGTTTCTAATGTGACAAACTCTATTGTTCTCACAAATCTGCAATTGAAAAGACTACGAAACGACTTTGTGCCTTTGTGAGCCTTACTTGTTTCCACTTTACTTTTGTTATAATCTTATCTGATATCTCTAAGTTGTGCTTTGTCAAGATAGGGAATCAGTTGTACTACTTTTGGTAAGTTTCTATTATTGTGAATCAAGAACGTTTTCAGCTGTGAAGCATTACACACATCTTCTCTAAAGAGAGAATGATGAATGCGACACGCACCCCCCACTTCGTAAATACTGTGAATATTCTGTAAATACTCTAGTTGGTTTCTAATTGTAAGAAGCGTGCCTCCCCTTGCTAAGAGGAGAGATTGAATCTCACATAGCTATGGCTTAAGTCCTAGTTGTGTAATCTGTTGAAAAGTTGATTACACGATTTTCACCCAACATTTCCTTAGCCAATTCATCTAACAAAAAATTTCTACTAGTAAGGTGTGTCTCCTCAATTAGGCGTGCAATCAACATTGGGGTTGCATTTTGAATTTGAAATTTATTTTGTCTTTGATTACCCTCCGTTCTTTGCCTTGGTCAATTTTCCTGAAGGTCATTTCCACTAATCTGCAACAATACAAAGAGAAACAAAAAAGAACATCAAGCAACGGGGCAGATTTATAGATATGACCATTTGAAAGGACAAAAAGACAACGTTTTAACTTTAAAACTTGACACAATATGAAAACTCCCTATGGGCACAAACAAGAAGCATTGATAAGGCTTGACTTGTAGCAAAGGGCTATGTTCAATAAGGAAGTAATCAACTATGAAGAAACATTTGCCTGCATTGCACAAGTCAAGACCATCAAAACAAATCTTGCTATGACACTTCAATTTGGTTGGCAAGTGCATCAGATGGATGTGACAAGTGCTTTCCTAATTGAAGATCTCAAGGAGGAAGTCTATAGACAACCACAAGGATATATTGCACCAAGATGAGAGTACAAGGTGTGTAGACTTATCAAATCTCTATATAGTTTTATACATTTTGGAATAGGCACCCAAGGCCTAGTATATCATGTTGATGTTATTGAGCAGCATCGGGCTTCTACTTCCAGCCCAGCACGATTTTTGAAGGTAATTCAAATTGTAGCCTAACGGCTATTTGAATTACAACATTATAAACAATGAAGAGGCGCTTCATTATCACATATTTATTCATGGCTATTGAGGCCGACATGAGGAGACACGACTTCATCTTGGAGTCACGTCTTTTATTAAAAGACATTTAATATTTGTTTATTATTTATTATTGAGGCCGACCCATCTCCAATCGGCGAATTATTGAAGAGGCGTGTCACTTGTTTAAGGCCGACAATATACCTTGAAGGATCGCGTCCTTTGGAGACTCTCAATCAGATAGTATAAATAAGAGATGCTATTCGACCATCAACATATATTCATTCAATTCAGTTATTCACATAAGTTCGATATCATCAAGTGAGAATAAGGAGAAGAGTAGATCGATATATTGATTGAAGGCTGATTATATCATCTAGGAGGATCATAATATTGTTGTGTTCAGCATCTGGTTATTGTGCTCTTTCTTGGCCTTCATATCGGCCTCTTTGTAAAGGAGACAAATTGTTGATATTCAATATATAAGTGATATATTGTTGCTGGGTTTCTCTCCCTCAAGAGGAGGGTTTTCCCAAGGTATATGCTGTGTTATTGTCTGATTTTTAATTAAATTTCTGTGCTTTACATCTGATCATAAAACTAACATGGTATCAAAGCAGGCATAAGAAAGATCGTGATCAGATTTCTTCAGGCAGCGTTATTCTCTATTCTTATTCTCATCCTTGATTGCATCTATCCTATCATCAAGATGGTGAACGGACTTAAGATCGAGGATAGACTTGAGGAAGCATCTAACTTCACATCTTGGAGATTCAGAGTCATGCTTGCCTTGGAAGAAAATGAGTTAGCAGCATTCGTGGAGGGCGAAGTTCCCGAACCATCTGATGAGAATGAGAAATTACAATGGAAGAGAAATGGCACTAAAGCGAAAAAGATGTTGGTGGATTCCATGAAAGACCACATTGTGCCAATTATCTCCAAGCTAAAATCTGCAAGAGATATGTTCAAGACTTTGGAGGAGATGTATGAGATTAACAACACAAGTCGTGCTCTTGCATTAAAGCAGCAACTTCATCATGTCAAGATGGCGAAAGGAGAATCCGTCATCTCATACTTCATGAAGATCACCGAGTTGAGAGATCAGCTCTCTACTATTCGGCATATTGTTGATGACAAGGATTTAACCATGTCGGCTCTTAATGGTCTTCCTTCGTCTTGGGAGTCATAGATTCAAGGAATAAGTGCGAGATCAAAACTCCCTAAGTTTGTTTGTTTGAGGGCAGATTGCATTCAAGAAGAGTCTAGGTCGGCTGCGAGAGGTATTGGTCAAAGCGCTACTAATGAAGACATTCATGTTCTTACCACACAATCCTCAAAGAAGAAAGGGAAAGAAGGAAAGAAAGGATATTTCAAGAGGAATAGAGATAAGGGATTTGATGGTTCTCCTGCATTCAAGAAGAAGGAGGACCTCTCTCGTGTTCAATGCTTTAGATGTGACAAGTATGGTCACTATGCAAAGGATTGCCCAACCAGGCCTAAGCAGCAGGCTTCCATTGCAGATGTTGATGAGATCTCTCCGCAGAAGGATTCAGGTGGTTTCCTATTCTATTCAGCTCTTTCAAGCAATGTGCCTACCAACAACAATACTTAGCTGATTGATAGTGGTGCTTCTCGCCACACCACCGGATTTAGAGAGCATCTAACGGATTTCGTGGAGAGAGATTCTAGTGTTCAAGTAATTATTGGAGATGATGCTAGTTATTCTGTGAAAGGAGTTGGGACCTCCTCTCTTCACTTGGATTCCAGCATTTCCTTGTAGTTGAGTGATGTTCTATTTGTTCCGGGTATCAAGCGAAACCTTGTCTCTATCTCAGCCTTGGAGGACAAGGGGTATCAAATTGTATTTTCAGAAGGGAAAGTTTTTGCATGGCCAAAGAACTCAAATATCAAGATTGCTCGGGTGATTGGAGTTCGTCATGAGAGCCTCTACAGACTTTGCACCCGCCCACTTCAGGCTTTGTTGCATGATTCATCAAGCTCGTGTGAACTTTGGCATAGAAGACTTGCTCATCTTCACTTTCGAGCACTACCAACCATGGAGAAGATGGTCACGGGCCTTCCGAAACTCAACCAGGAGCATGAAGGCACTTGCAAAGGTTGCGCATTGGGTAAGAATACTAAAGGTCCATTTCATAGTAGTGAAAGTAGATCTAAATGTATTCTAGATTTATTCATTCTGATTTATGTGGTCTAATGTCTGTTGCTTCTTTGAGTGGTTTCTTGTATTATATTATTTTTATTGATGACTACTCTAGAAAGACTTGGATTTATTTCTTGAAATCTAAACAATCTGAGGAAGTATTAGAGAGGTTCAGAGAATTTAAAGCTCAAGTAGAGAACTTGTCCGGGAAAAGGATCAAGGTTCTGAGATCTGATAACGGTGGAGAGTACATTTCTGGCAGCTTTCATAACTTTTGCATTGAAGCAAGGATTAAGAGGGAGTTCTATGTCCCTTACAATCCTCAATAGAACGGTGTTGTTGAAAGGAAGAACAGATTCTATTGTAGAAGCAGCCAAAGCTATGATTCATGACCAAGATCTGCAAACCTTCCTTTGGGCTGAAGCATCTAGGACAGCTGTTTATGTTCAGAATAGAAGTCCTCACCGCTTTTTGGAGAACATGAATCCTGAAGAAGCATTCACAGGGGTGAAGCCGGAAGTGAGTCACTTGAGGATCTTTGGTTGTCCAGTGTATGCTCATGTACCGAAAGATAAGAGGACAAAGTTGGAACCTTCTGGAAAGAAGGGTATATTTGTGGGCTATAGTGAGACATCAAAAGCCTACAGAATCTACATTCCAGGTCAGAAGTTGATTGAAATCAGTAGGAATGTTACATTTGAAGAGGATGTTGCATTCAGAAGATCCAAGGGCATTCACATGGAGATAGACAATGAAGATCAAGAGTCTCCTCAGGATATGGAAGTTGACCATGCTCCTGAGATTCAGAGGGAGGCTCCTGAACCTAAAGAAGATGATGATCCAGTTGAGCCCTTGAAACCTACTAATGGGCATACAGATATCGTGATTAGTAGAAAAAGACCTCTTTGGGCCAGGTAAACAATGCAGGAGGCAAAAAGGTTTGCACCCCCAAGAGGAACATTCAGAGAAAGTAAGAGACCGCATAAGTTTTCCAGCTATGTTGCATTGATGAGTCAAATCATTGAGTCAGAACCTTCCAGTGTTGAGGAAGCTTCTAGTCAGCAAGTTTGGAGAGATGCTATGTCTAAAGAGTATCAATCCATTCTCAAGAATGATGTTTGGGACATCGTACCTAGACTTGAAGGAAAATATGTTGTTTCTTCTAAGTGGCTCTTCAAAATCAAGCATGCGGCTAATGGGAGCATTGAGAAGTACAAGGCTAGGTTCGTGGCTAAAGGATTCTCTCAGAAAGAGGAAGTTGACTATGAGGAAACCTTTGCTCCAGTTGCTCGCTATACTTCAGTCAGGACCATCATAGCTATTGCAGCATCTAAAGGATGGAAGATTCACCAAATGGATGTGAAGACAACATTTCTAAATGGTGTAATCGAGGAAGAGGTATATATTGAGCAACCTGATGGATTTGAGGTACATGGGAAGGAGTCTCATGTTTGCAAGCTGAAGAAGGCTTTGTATGGCCTTAAGCAGGCTCCTCGTGCTTGGTACGAAAGAATTGATCGCTACCTATCAAGCTTGGGCTTCTCCAAGAACGATGTTGATTCAACCCTGTATTTCAAGGTAATTGATGGCAAAGTATTAATCTTGGTTCTTTATGTTGATGATTTAATTCTTACTAGAGAAGATCACCTCATTATCAAATGCAAGGAGTTAGCTTCTGAATTTGAAATGAAGGACCTTGGTCTCATGCACTACTTCCTTGGCTTAGAAGTATGGCAGAAGCCTGAGGAGATCATTCTAAGTCAAGGGAAGTATACCATTGATATTGTGAAGAGATTTGGTAGGATGGATTGCAAATCCATGTCTACGTCTATGGAGACCAACTTGCATAAGTTGAAAGAGGCTGCAGCTAGTTCAGATCTGGTGGATCCCACAATGTACAGGCAGTTGATTGGATCATTGATGTATCTAGTCAACGCTAGACCAGATATTTGCTATGCAGTAAGTGCACTTGGTCAGTTCATGTGTGAACCAAGGCAAATACATCTAGTTGCAGCAAAGCATATCCTGAGATACTTGCGTGGCACAGTTGGGTATGGCTTGAGATATTCTTCTGGTGTGGACTTGAAGCTGCATGGATATATTGATTCTGATTGGGCAGGGTGTGTTATTGATCAGAAGAGCACCTCTGGATGTTGCTTCAGTTTGGGTTTGCGATGATATCTTGGTGTAGCAGGAAGCAGTCTTCTGTGGCACTGAGTACAGCAGAGGCCGAGTATATTGCAGCTTGTGTGGCAGCTCGAGAAGCAGTGTCGCTTCGGAAGCTCCTTGCAAGATTGTTTGGACAATCAATGGAGCCGACTGTCATTCATTGTGATAATCAAAGTTGTGTGAAGCTTTCAATCCAGTGTTTCATGACGAACTAAACATGTTGAGATCAAATACCACTATATCCGAGATATGGTATTGAGGAAAGCGATCCAGTTGAAGTATATCAGCACTGATGAGCAAACGGAGACATTCTCACCAAGCCTCTCTCCAGGATAAAGTTTGTGTACTTTCGAGACAAGCTTGGTATGGTGGAGAATGAAGCCCTAGCTGAGGAGTCTCAGTATCAGTGATCTTCTTTAATGCATTTCTCTTTGAGAGAGATTTGAGGTGCAAGCCCTTATTAATGCATTTCTCTTTGAGAGAGATTTGAGGTGAAAGCCCTTGTTTCCACCCTCTGGGAGCAGCCATGGTGGATGTCATGTGTGTGACTCCATGACAACATCACGTGAGAGAGTCAGTGATGATTTTCTTTTACTTATGTTTTTTCACCCTCTGGGAGTAGCCATGGTGAAAGTCACGATGAGGTGACGACATCACATTGAGTGATGAGCATTTGTGCACATTTACCATCCATGGGAGTAGCCATGATGGTTGATATCACGATGAGGTGATATTTCTTTTTTCCACATATGGGAGTAGCCATTGTGGTTGACATCACGATGACGTGATATGTCCTATGCAGCTGGAAGTATCCTCCCTAGTTGAGAGGGAGTGTCGATGTTATTGAGCAACATAGGGCTTCTACTTCCAGCCCAACACGATTTTTGAAGGTAATTCAAATTGTAGCCTAACGGCTATTTGAATTACAACATTATAAACAATGAAGAGGTGCTTCATTATCACATATTTATTCATGGCTAATGAGGCCAACATGAGGAGACACGACTTCATCTTGGAGTCACGTCTTTTATTAAAAGACATTTAATTTTTGTTTATTATTTATTATTGAGGCCGACCCATCTCCAATCAGCGAATTATTGAAGAGGCAAGTCACTTGTTTAAGGCCGACAATATACCTTGAAGGATCGCCTCCTTTGGAGACTCTCAATCGGATAGTATAAATAAGAGATGCTATTCGACCATCAACATATATTCATTCAGTTCAGTTATTCACATAAGTTCGATATCATCAAGTGCGAATAAGGAGAAAAAGAGCAGATCGATATATTGATTGAAGGCTGATTATATCATCTAGGAGGATCATAATATTGTTGTGTTCAGCATCTGGTTATTGTGCTCTTTCTTGGCCTTCATATCGGCCTCTTTGTAAAGGAGACAAATTGTTGATATTCAATATATAAGTGATATATTGTTGTTGGGTTTTTCTCCCTCAAGAGGAGGGTTTTCCCTGGCTATATGCTGTGTTATTGTCTGATTTTTAATTAAATTTCTGTGTTTTACATCTGATCATAAAACTAACATATCAAGAGCAATGAGCATCTCCCAAAATATGGATTCACCAAGAATTTATATAGTCCCAATCTCTTTGAATGGATTCACCAAAAATCCATATGATCAGAGGGAAATTATTAATCATGAGACCAATTTAGAAAGGTTTAAAAGGAGGTCACATAGCTTCATTTGGGATCTAGCATTCACTTTGGCATTTCACTCACTTTCTAGATTGAGCATTGTGTTCATTGTAATGTCCCTAATAGGAGTTATACAAAATCTATTCTAAATTATCAATTTTCCAAGCAATGGGCCCTAGAGGATACCTTGAATTGATTTAGTCCCTGAAAACAAGTTAGAGATCCATCACCACAATAGAATATTAGTACTCCACATTGAACATCAGAATTAAGCATGAGTAACTCTATATTAAATATCATAATTAACATTAGCAACTTCATAATGAACTAACTAATCCAATCACTAACCTACCTTAGGATTGCTCAATTATGGGTCACATGAAAGAGGATGTTGATAGGATATCTTGGTCTCTCCCTCCTCATGTGGCGTATGCCATGCATATGAGGGGGTCCCCTAGGCCTCATGTGGCACATGCCATTCATATGGGATGACCTAGTGAGACTCTTAATCCCCTTGTCATCATCCTTGTTCCATTTCCCATAATTGATCCTCCCCTCTTGTTACACCATGGTAGGAAGGTGAGATTACAATGGTTACTCCAATGATCAATCTAGACCCAAAGGCAATACCCTTTGATCCCAAAGGCAAGTACCCCTTTGGCCCATGTGGGTTCATCTTGTCCCCCGCCCCCACCCCCGCAAGCGGCGTATCTAGGAGAGACCCCATTACCGCATTCCCTTTGTAATCCTTCTTTCTTCTATCATGGTGTTGATACACACATAGTAATTTAACCTAATTCAGATTTGCAAATAATCATATCAGCAATACATCATGAACTATGAAGATGCTATCATAGAATATGTAATAATATGCATGAAACCTCAATCCTATTTAACAATACATTATATCCTTTGACTATTCCATCATAAATGTATCAACTCATAATACAAACCGGATCTTTGTTTGCTAGCAGATCTCTTACCTTCATTCCCAATCGATTTGTTCTTCACAATTAGAAGATATCGTTACTGTTGATCAAGCGGATAAGACTCTACTATCCATACTTATTTAAAATATCATAATTACTTATAAAACCTAATAATTGTTGCAAGCATCATTATTGCATAATTGAATATAATACATATATATTGTAGACACTAAAATATGTCCTAATTAAATAATCTTATTATTTAATTAGATTAACCTCATTCCTTTGAGTTCATATTTCTTCTTATCCATATAATTAAATAATTTTAATTATTTAATTATTCTAAACTTTTCTCTAAGGTTGATTAAACAATGTTTAATTAATTGACCACTTTTTAAATAATTATCCTTAATTATTTAATCTCCAATATTCTTCATCTAAATTAAATAAATAAGTTTATTTATTTAATTAGCTATTTCTAAATTCTTCCAAAATTAAATAAATATTTTTATTTATTTAATTATTCATGTGAGTGCAAATAAATAAATTTTATTTATTTATTAAACTTACATTCTTTTTGCTATCTTTCCATCTTTTTCTGCTTTCATCTTTTTTTCCATTTTGGAATCTAAATCTTTCCTAAATCATTAACTTTTCTTCATTTTGGAAACATCTTCTTCATCCACCAGTCAACTCAATCATCAAAATGGAAACTTCATGTGCACAATTATCTATTAATCAAATTAATTAATTCATAATTATCTCTTCAATCTTCAAAATAGAAATTTTTATTTTGTAGTTGAGTTGACTCTACTGATTTTTCAGTTATCCCATGTCTTCATCCTCATCCTCATCTATTATTTGATTTTTCCTCGGAAAGTCTATAAATAAGATCATTTCTTCATCATTTGGGGATCTCAAATCTTATGCAAATCAACTCTGTCAAAATCTTTTATCAATCAAATCAATCATCAATCATATTGTTATGCCGCTGAGATTTAGCATCCACATCCAAAGACGAAGCAACATCATATCATTTTCTTTTTGAGGTTTGCAGTGGGATCGGTAAATTAGAGATTTAAATTTGATTTCTTTATTTATGTTTTCATGTTATGTTAATTTCTTATTTTCTGATTTCAGTGCATACATATAGATATTTGTATCTATATATGTAGAATCATTATTAATTAGTTTTAGGCTTACAATACTCACCCTTGCATGAGCATGCATATATATATATATAGATAATCATATTATACTTGCTGATTAGGTTCCTTTTATATCTCTTTCCCAATCTGTATTTACCTTTCTAAGATCTGCATATATCTCTTGGTCTGCTTTAACACTCAGAAAGTATATGATCGCTCCATTCTTTTCCTCTTGTTTTGGATCACCCATCATATATGATCACTCCACCCAATGACATCCCTTGGGGTAATCGGTACCTTCTAAGTGTTGCATCCCTTTGCATAGGTGGTCACTCCTTGACTGATTGCTGTTTGCTTTAATAAAGATTGCTTATTCATGCTTGTTACTAGTTATTAAATAACCGTTACTTTTTCTTTGTTTGCATTAGCAATCGCTGATGTTTGTTTGTTTGGGGATCAATGCCTTTCACAACCATTTGTGAATATTTATTTATTTATAAAACATGATATGAAACATAGGCATGGTCAGGTATTAATGATTTGTAAATATTAATTTATTCTATTTGATAATTATATTATCATAATATTATTTACAATAATATATATATATATTTTATTTGTTTATTTGTATATTTATTATTTAGTTTATAGTAGTTTAGTGAATCTCATAGTAATTACCAAAATTATATCTGTTGTTTTATTATATCATAATTATTATAATATTATCTTGATAATTATAATGATAATGAATTTGCTAATATATATATTCATGATTTCCTAATTATAATGAATTCACTAATAATGACTGTTTGGTTATTTCTGTATTTTAGTACATAATTTGGGGGGACATGACATTCACTCTACTCATCCAAGAATGAAAACCCTCGGCTCTTTTCAAAGATCTTTGATGACAAAAACGTTCTTGGATTTCTATTTTCAGGTTTTGGTGAAAAGATATTTGCAAGCAAATCATTGATTGTTGTTGCTAGAGTTGATTTTGATCATTCACCTTGAGCACCACACTTGGATAGGTTATCACAATCATTTATTTGCAGATTTTTAGAGTTTAATGCTCTTTGGAATCATTTTTTTCATGATTTCAGGTTGTCATACCATTCCTAGAGGGGCAACTCAGTTTTTGTCAAAGGTGACCAGCATTTCGCATCATTTTTGGCAAGTTTTGAAGGGTGAATGACTTGTGAGAAGGGGTGATCATCTTGTAGAAACCTTTCTTGATAGTCTAGGGCAGCGATCACAATTTGTCACGTCTCAGACTTTGATGCTGCTTGCATTTACTTTATGTGGAACTGATATATGAATAATTGTGTGTGGTAGAATAAATGTTATGTTGTTTGAAAGATGAAATAAGTGAATGTTTATTTTATTTTAGAAAAGATGAATTGCAATGAATAATATTTTATTTCAAAATGATGCAATATAGAGAATGTTATTATGGAATGATGAATTATATTGCTTCAATTTATTTTTGGACTCCTGAGTTTTCATGAGTTGCAGGTTGTTGAAAACCAAGGGTGTGGTTAAGGCAGAGGAGGCTAGCTACCTGGCAGGGTTAAGATGGAATGGTTTCTCTTGCACACACACAAACACTTAGTAAACATATAGTTGCATTTAGAATTTTATTTTAGTTAATTATTTTATATTGTTCTTACTTTATAGTTAGTTATTTAAATTAATTGGTGGTAAATTTAAAAGTACATAGAAATAAAAGAAATAGTTTTATTTTATTTTTATAATTGATTTCATTTGAAGATTAAATGATACTTATTTATTATTTTGTGGATAATAGTGATGCATGGCAAATTAATCATGTTTTCTTTTAAAAATTAGTTTTATTAGATAAACTTGAAATAAATCTTGGAAAAGAAAGAAAGTTTTTCGAAAACAAATCAGTGAGATAGAAAACATTAGAAAAGTAGAAAAATTGAAGAAAAAAAGTTAAATTTAGAAAAACAAAACAAAGATGGGAAAAAGAGAGAAAATAATAAAAAGATAATAAACTCTTATTCTTTCAACAAGAAGATTCATTCAGAACTCTAGATTCATTTTTTCTCTATCTTTCATTCTACAAAAACAATAACTGAAGTAGAGAAGGGAATTTGAGAAAAGTAGAACGGTGGAAAGAGGAGAACAAGAGCGAGCCAAACGGAAAGTGTTTACCAGGTTTTTAATTCATTTTACAATGTTTTAATTTCAGAATGTGTGAGTAAATGATTGATTTGTGTGAAAGATTGAATTCTTCGTTGAAACCCCAATTGTTTATTTCAGCTGTAATCATGCATTTGGTGTTTAATTGTTTAATTTTATGTATGAAAATTAGGAATCATGGCTGTACAAGTCTGTATTTTCTTATTCCCTTTATAATATATACATATATATAAATATAAATATATACATCTATATAAATATATATATCTATATGTATATATTATATTATCTTATTGCTGTATATTTTATTCTGTACAGAAACCACAAATTGTATTTTAGATTTCTTTTATATTTTCACTTAATGGTTGCATTTACTAGCAACAGATGTTATAATATTATATATCTATATCTATATATATTATATTGCACAATATAACATATATACAGATATATAATACTATTTTAAATAAATTTGAAAAGAATATAAAATATCAAGTATTGTAACCGAAATCATCTCAATGGAAATCACTGTTTTGATTTTGTTTATCAGTTGGAAATTTATATGAAACATAGTTAATTATGCCACGGCAGCCATGGGAAGGCCGTTGTGGAGGACAGCGACCAATCCCACAGGCCACGGCCTGTTGGAAGGGCGCTGCCTTCCACAGTCAATGCCTCCCATGGGAGGTCATCGCCCCTTTTACTCTGCTTTGGCGCTATGGTGAAATCAACCCTTATTAAAATTTAAAGCTTGCTTAAAGCATTGGCTGGTGTTAATTTATGATTGCGTATTTTGGAATTTAATCTGCATGTGTGTGTATATATATATATATATATACAGAGAGAGAGAGAGAGAGATACATATATCTATATGTATATGTATATACATATATCTATACATATATGCATAGATATATGTATAGATATATGTATATGTATAGATATATGTATAGATATAACATATATCATATACATATATCTATACATATACATATACATATATCTATACATATATGTATAGATATATGTATATGTATATAAATATATGTGTATATATATACATAATACTATAAATATAACAGCATGCATGGCTGTAGGAAATCTCCAGTTTGGCCAGTGAATTTAATTCTATTTAAAAATTAAATATTTCTAAATATGAATTTACTTTTGTATGTAAATGTAATTTTCTGAATATGTGTATATATATATGTGTGTGTGTGTGTGAATGAGCAAGAATTACTTTCTGATATGAATATAATATAACCCTGTATTTTTATTTGAATGTA
Source organism: Sequoia sempervirens (assembly GCA_007258455.2). Lineage (NCBI taxonomy): Eukaryota > Viridiplantae > Streptophyta > Pinopsida > Cupressales > Cupressaceae > Sequoia > Sequoia sempervirens. Next base: position 20,354 of record VDFB02251823.1, read on the forward strand.
GGAACCCTGGTGGTTCTCAACCCCGATACTCTACTGAAATGCTGAGTTTTGATAGTTTTTGTGTAATTTTGTATTTTTTTGTGTTTTGAGGTTTTTTAAAGAAAATACAAGGAGCTGCGATTTCTACTAAATAAATGCTTAAAAATCCAAAATAAATCTAAATGCAACGGAAAAGCTAAGATCTTGCTCAGAGAAGATAGGCGCATAACATTATTGGAGATTCAGAGCATTTACAATATCAATATATGGCGTATGAAAGAAATATGAATCTATTACATGAAAACCTGATTCTCTTTGCAGCCGCCTGAAGAAAAGAAGGAAGTGTACGGCTAGTGTGGATCTCTCAGCACAGGCACCAGAAGAATCTTCACAAACCCCAAGCGCACCAATGGCAACTGTCAGAAGCCAAGAATCTGAGGCGTTGTCATTCCCAATGTAAAAGTACGGCTTTCTATAGTGGTACGGCCTGTACCAGCAGCAATAAATGATAAAGTACGGCTCAATGAAAGGTTGCCAGATCTCTGTAGAATTAGCTCTGTGAAGTCGCCTCACTGATAGATGAATGTTCTCTGTTAAACTCTGAATGAATGAATCAATAAGCTCAATCTGTAACCCCTGTGTGAAGTCACCCAGATGCAAGCTTCAGCTGGTATTGCACAGCCTCAGTCTGCCAAATCTCTGAAGAGGTATCGTTCTCCAGAAATGAATCGCCTGCTGAAACCCTAGGGTTTTGCAAACTCCAATGCTCAGAGCAAATAAGACAAATTAGAATATCATAACATAATGGTTCGATTTGTCCTTTCTGAGAATATATATTGCCTTTGAGAAATTCGACCCAACACAATCTTTTAATAATCATTTAATAAATGATTAAATTCGCCCTTTTTAAACTTAGGAGAAATAATAAATAATTAAATGGCGTCTCCTTAAGTGAATAATAATTATTCACTTTATCAAATATTAACTCTTTATTATAAAGTATAAGAAATACTTTATAATAGGCCAATTTAATTAAATATTTCAATATTTCAATAAAGTGACTTTAATATAAAGTCAAAATATTAAATATTCAATAATCATTAAATACTCCTTATTTCTCCGTCTGATCACCAAACTGAATAACTGGGTCGACTCTGAGCTGAATAGTTGAACCAGGTGCCCTACCCAAAATAGCAGCTTCCGCCTGACCTAACTTTCTAAAAATAGAAAGTTCCTGAAAATGCACTCTGGAAGATTCTACGAAGGCCCAACCTGAAACAACTGCAATACTGGAGCTACCAAACACTGAGTAACTGCCTCAGATGATCCTCTGCACACAACTGTCAGCCTACGAGGATCGAAATAATAGGCTAACCTCGTCACCAGCTGCGCTGACTAGGATGGGGACATCACATTGAATTAAACCATTTCAATTGGAAATTGGTTAATAGAATCTATTATGCAATGAAAAGATATATAAACACATATATTTGCTAGTTTCATATGGAATATAAGTAAGTTGATTGGGTTGAGTTGTAGAACTAATTATGAACTTGCCTTTTTATGGGTTATTTAATTATCGATGGAAGTGAAAACATAGATACCAATTAGCGAACTTGGAATAAAATGTGTTTCCAAAAGAGCTTAATGATTAGTGAGTGCTTGTTATTTTAACAAACTTTTGAGATACTATGTTGTATTTATTCTTTCTATGAGATTAATTCTAGGACAAGATGTCGAATGTGGGCTCCCAGAGACGGTAATTTACCTTTTCTAAATTACCATTTTATTATTATTGCTTGGCCAACCAACTGTACCAGTGAAATAGATAGTTTTAAAAGCCTACATTTTATGTTATATATGTCTCTGCCACATCCTATATGTGAGTATTATGTTATTCTAGTTTAGGAATTGCATATAGGCATCAAACACGCATCGAGAGATTTCCTCCTGCTTATACCATTTCAGGTTGCTAGGCTCCTTGCACAGGCTCAGTGCTTTCTTCATGTTAGGAAGAAACCCGGGGAAGTTCAAAACTTCGTGGTTGGGCGGAAAAGGCGTCTTAACCTCACTCTTGGCCTTAGCTTGCGGAAGACCTTCAAAGTCATGGCGATTAAGGATGAAGATTATTATATTATATGGATATACTTCTTGTATTATACTTGTATGCCTTGCATAGCCAATCTGTAAATGTAAACTTTCTTCATGGATGTATTTGATGTATTGATGTAAAATTTATACTTGTAACAATGAAACAGATGTAATGTAACACCCTATTGGTGTATGAGATTGTAATTCATTATTGTAACTTGTGTTAGAGCATATATAGATATTTTATTAAATATATTTATATCACTTTCCTTATTTGGATTATGCTTTGCTTCTGGAGTACTATATTTAGTATGTGAGTTTTTCAAGCTTTACATTTGGTATCAGAGCGTCCAGGTTAAACTCTAGGACCTACGCATAATTACACTTAAATGCTATGTTTTTCAGAGTAATCCAAATGGATACTAGATTTACTTATCAACGTGGAGGAGGATCCTGTAGTGATCCAGATGACAGATTGGATCAGATCCTTTCCCTGCTGAATCAACAAGGGGCTAGGATGGATAGTCTGAAGCAGGAAATATGAACAAGCCAACCAGGGCTGAACTCAAGTAGAGATGACGGTAATGGAAATGAAACAAATGAAGGAAACCCTAAGACCGAAGGAAACCCAAGTAAGCAAGGGAAGGTGGCTGAGGAGTTGGACAAGGACCTTGAGAAGGTCACCCCGCCAAAATTTGATGGCAAGACAATTGAGGATGGGGCAGAAGCATGGATGATTGAGATGGAAAAGTATTTTTCCCTGCGTAATTTGTTCAATGAGACTAAGGCTATATGGGGATCATATCAACTCACCGGTGAGGCTGCCACTTGGTGGGATAACGAAAAGGCTGAGAAGCGGCTATTGCCTGGCGATGTAACTTGGGATCAATTTCTGCAGTTATTCAGGAAAAGGTGGCTACAACAGTTGTATTTTGACAAAAAGATGACTAAATTCCAGAATCTCAATCAAGGGGGAATGACAGTAACTTAGTATTGGGAAAAAATTTCCCATTTGCTTAAATACGTACCCCAGTACCAGCTTGATGAGAGGTTCCAAATTCGCAAATTCATCCTGGGGCTTAGGCCTCAAATTGGAGCTGATGTTGACATTCATAATCCTTCCACCATGGATGAGGCTTTTGAGAAAGCGGTCAAGCAAGAACAGAAGTTACAACAGGTTGCAAATTACAGAAAGAACGGAGATGCTAAGTATGGTAACTAGAAAACTCAAGGAAACAACCAGAATAAAAGTAATCAGAATTAGAATAATCAGGCAATAACAATAACCATCAGATTAGGAATCTCAAGAGGGGAAATAGTTGTCAGGACCGCAATGATGGGAATCAGTGATAGTGTTTTATAGCATCGAGAGGTATTTCCCTAAGAGAAACTAATCAAAGGCAACTCGGCCTTTCTCTTTGTAAAACAAATATTACTCCTTTTAGGTCGGCCCTAGAAGAGAGATCACCTAGCTTGCTGCATAAAGGAGAAGGTGTCTCTACATTAAGCATCAACTCAATCCATTCCAGTTCGAATTCCTTCAGCAGTAGGTCTACTTTCAAGAGCAGCAAATTCACTTCAAGGAGAAGTGATTATATTTTGTGTATTCAAGGAAATCGCACTATCTTCAAGTGCAGATTCATTGTATGAGATTCGGCCTTTCTAGGGCCTGATTTTGAGTGTCATTTCTGCACTTATTTATTCTGATGTATTTGAGAATATCTTGTTGGGTTTTTCTCCCTCGAGTAGGAGGGTTTTCCCAAAGTAAATATTGTGTTATTGTTCTATGTGTTGTAGTTTTTTCTGCTTATCTACATTTTTTATCCTAAAATTAACATGGTATCAGAGCGGGTTTAGAAAAGATCTGCTCAAATTTGGCTAAGCAGTATAACCTCGGCGTGGCTATTTTGCTTAAGTCTTTGATTGCTTAGCGGATTGATCACAGTTTTGAAAGGTGATCACTAGCAGAAGTAATGATGCTTCAGACATAAGGCGACATACAAAGTAATATCGCGATTAGGGTCTTGTTGTGACCTTTTCACACATCGCCCCATTCAAAATGGGGACCCCCTTATTTTTGCTCCGTTCCGGTCTTTTGGCTTGGGTTTTCTTCTCTCTCTCGCTCTGTCTCTTTTCTGGTGTCCGTCTTTCGAAGGGGGTTGTGTCCGTCATTGAGCTTAAACGCGAAATATTGGCCAAGTATAAAATTAGGGTTTCATCGTTTCTGGCCAATTCAAGGTCAAGTAAAGCGAGAAAATTGAAAATTGAACTTAACAATATTGTCAACAGGCATCCAGCGGGCTTCCAGCCAGTTTTCATTGAGTTCCGAGGTACTTACTATTTTTAGTAAGTCTGCTATTCAGGGCAATTTGTCAGTGTTTTTGAGATTCCGATCATCGTTACGTCAAAGATTCGTAGTGCTATCTGGAATCGCTTGCATGCCAATTTGAGCAAAACGGACGATTTACTATTTTAGCAACTTACCTGTATAATTTGTGGTGCGATGCGTAGATTTTCTTTGCATGTCCCGGATATCTTCCGGTTTTTCTAGACTTTCGATTTATGTAACATGCAATGAGATGACCACTTTGTGATTCAACCTTTCCGAGGCTATTTTAGGTTTGTATGTCGCTTTTGCATGTCGTGATCTCGATGGTTTTTCGAGAGCTCACATGGTGTGACATGCAGAATTTTACCCAAGGAATCATATTTTGAAAGGTGTGTGTCCCGGCAGCCCGCTTCCTGCCATCAGATTTGTCGCATCGCGCTGTCACAGAAACGAAAGCAAACGGAGATCTTTGACACGCATGCAATGCAAATTAGGGTTTCACCGTGAGCCTAAAATAGTGCACCGAAACAAAATCAAAACCGGATAAAACCATCGCGATCGCCGCTCTTCAAGCTTATCATCTGGCCGTGAAATTTCAAGTCAAACTAGCACCCCGCTATTTATGGCAAGTCAAACTGGAAACGGCTAAAAATAGTAATCACCGCATGCGTCAGTGTCAGCCAGCAAGTCACGTGGTGAGGATCGCCTCATTCAAATTTCACGTCGATCGGAGCTTGGGAGCTATCAGAATCAAGAGCTTACTATTTTTAGTAAGCCACCTTCAAAAACAGGCTATAAATAGCAGGGTGACTAAAAGTTGCAGTGTCGACAGGTTGAAAAGGTTATGAAGAAGCTATGTTTGAAATTTCAGGCCATTCCGAGCTTCAGAGGTACAAATTCAGAGAACTTACTATAAATAGCAGGGCACGTAGGCTGGCGAGGATGATGAAAATCTTGTCTAAGTCTGGAGTCTCGTCCAGCAGGCCTGGCAAAATGCGCCCAGATTGATGAAGAGGCATAAAAAAATTCAAGATACAAGTTCATCCACCACACAGGGCAAAATGCGCCTAGGGTGAGAGAAGTCAAAGAAAGTCAACAGAATTTCATCCTGCTCAGGGGTCCAAATGCGCCCAAAATGGAAGAGGAAAAAGTTGAAAAAGTTTCTAAGTATGAGAAATCCGCCTCAGGGGTCAAAATGCGCCCATCCTTCACAAGCATGAAAATGCGCCCAACTTTCAAAGAGTCAACAAGGTCAAAGCAAACTCGTCCTTCTTCAAGGCTAAAATGCGCCCAAACTGGGCCATGTAAGGACAAAAATCGGAAGTTGAGGGGTCACCCAAAGATGTTGGAGATTTCATCCTCCACTAGTATGAAAATGCGCCCAACTTGCATGCTCGTCCTCCTCACACTCCTAAATGCGCCCAAATGAGCTCACATGAAGACAAAAAACGGAAGTTGAAAAGTCAAGGCATTTGCAAGTTCGTCCTCCTCCTACAAGGAAATGCGCCCATGTTTGCATGTGAAAAGTAATTGAGGGTGGTGAATAAGGCGAAAATGTTACCAAGACATGGTGAAAGATGGTAAAAGAAAGGCGTCATCCCTCTTCATGTGTAAAATGCGCCCAAGGTAAGTTAAGTATGATATGCGCCAAGGGTGGTGAAGGAAAGGTGGTGGGCGTGATTTTTTAAATTCCCTCTCAAGGTGTGATATGCGCCCAAGGTGGTAGGCCTTAGTGAAAACTTTGCTAGGCGTTGGAGTTATAAGGCGTGGAAAATATTTGAAGGTGTTAAGAGTTAAAGTGAGGTGTGCGCCTATGTTGAGGGAGTTATAAGATGATTTTTCTTTTATTTTTGAGGGCGTTGGAATTTCCAAAGTGTGATATGCGCCTAAGGTTATAGGTGTTAGAAATATCTTGCTAGGCGTTGAAGGTGATGTATTGTTAGAAAATGCTAGGCGTTGGAAAATATTTGAAAGTGTGGGGAATTAAAATGAAGTGTGCGCCTAGGGAGTAAGGGAGTTATAAGGTGATTTTTAAAAATCTTGAAGGAGTTGAAATATTTTTGAAGTGTGCTAGGCGCCTCAGGTAAGAAATGAAATATTTTCTAAGTGTTAAAATTATCTAAGGCGTTGGGCTTTTAAATGAACTTTTTCTAAGTGTGAAGTGATACGGGATGAAGTGGAGATAAAATGTACAAGGCATGCCGGGAATGAATAAAAATTTTCTATGTGAAAAAAAATTCCTCTCCACTGGCAATCAACAAAATTTTCTAAGGCAAGTTTTCGAAGGTGCAAGAGGATTTTAAAATATTTTCTAAGGAAGATTATTGAAAATATGCCTAGAACTCAATTGATAAAATTTTCCGAGGCGAGCAACTTTTCTCAGTGATGAAGTCAGAGATGGGGACATTTCAAGTTCTTCAATTTTTTCGAGAGGTCAGAGCTACACAAAGTGATCGCAGGCGAAGAACGAGTTTAAAATGATGGAAATGATATTTTTCTAAGGTTCAAAATTCGAAAATTTAAATGAACCCGTTCGTTGGGTACCCATGAATTCGAGACATTCTGACGAAAATTTGCTTCTGGGTACTGGACGTTCGCAATGATGAATGGATTTCTAAATCTTTCAAGCTTCGCCGGCACCTTTTCAGTGAAGAATTTAATCAGTGCTTGAGTTATGAATTTTCCTAAGGGAGAATTTTAAATTTTCTAAGGCAAACGTAAATAAAATGAGTTTTCAGAGTGAATTTTCTTCGAACGATGAATCTAAAGGGAATTGCCTAGATGATTTTGATTAAGCTCTTCGAAGATGAATTTTCCAGAGCAGATGATGAAGTGAAAAATTCGAATTCAAGTGACAGAGCTCCGGCTGGTGGATTCAAAAATGGTGAATTTAAATTTAATTTTCGAAACAAATTCAAAGGCGCCAGTCAAAGTCAAGTTTCTAGAAGAATAATATTCCCGACGACTGGAGACAAGTGTCAGAAACACCAGAGAGGGAAAATTCGAATTCTTGAAGTGGAGTAGTGGAGTTTAATGGCACTGGCTAAAATTAACTTCTTCTAGAATTCGAATTTTAGCTATAAAATGGAGAGGCTTTTCACTTGTTTTCACAGCTGGAAAGCGAATCTGCTCTGAGAGTGAAGCATTGCAGTGAGTTGCTGAAGTTTGAAAGAGTTCGAATTTTGCCAAGGAGTGCAAGTTGCTGAAGAGGCGCACTTGAGAGTTGATTGAAGTTGCTGAGAAGGAGGCTTGAAAGAGGTGCGCCATTGCTTGAGAAGTACGGCCTTGCTAAGTTGAAGTTTGAAATCTGATTTGCTTGATTGAAGTTGCTTGAAAAGGTACGGCTTTGGGCCTGAATTCTGATTTGCTTAGTTAAAGTTGCTGGTTAAAGGACGCCTTGTATTGAGTTGAAATAGTTGAGAAAAGTACGAACTTGCCAGTGTGAGATTGCTGGTTAGAAGGGCAAAGACATAAAAATCAAGATTGCCGATTGAAGTGTAAAGACATAAAAATCAAAATTGCTGTTTGCTGATACGAGGTAGTTGAGGTTCAATTTGCTGACTGCTGATTGAGAAGTAAAGTCATCAGAGTTCACTTAGAAATCTGTTCTAAGTGTCAGAATTCGAATCTATTCAAGGAAGAAGCTGAGGTTGGCAAACACGGAAGTTATTGCAGCTTCTAGAATTCGACTGCAGCCCCTATATCATGTCTTATTCTATTAAATCTAATTGCTGATGAAATGTTTGTTATGTTGCAGATGGCTGAAGCGAGGACAACCGGAAAGGACAATGGTGCCTCCAGACAGGCTACGATCAAGAAGTCTCAGCAAACATTCACGTGAGACTAAGTTTATTTCAAAGCTGGGCAGTTGACGGATACGTCCCTGCCCACAACCCGGAGACCTCAAGAACAGCTGCTTTTGAAATCAGTCACTGGCCGGCCACTTCGCACAACATCGTCCAAGTGGATTATGCACGTCACGCCCGCCAACACATGTTGTCTCGGAGTTACTATGGAGCGCCAACCGCTACGTAGGAAGGGAACACTGTCGATCAATTTACAATTGCATGCACAAGTGCTTTCACAATCTCACTCCGCAGCTAACAGGAAGCTGATCCTGTTGGCACAAACATGATTTACAAGTCCAGGGAGCGAGCAGAGCGGATGTATGCTTCTGCTTTCGAGAGATGCATGGATACAATTAACACTCACTGGATGAGTACTCCGAAGCCATCTCGTGCGAAGTTGCCAAAGCAGATCATAGCAGAGGACCTGAAGCAGGAGTACTGTGATCTCATTATGATGCTGAGCAGGGTAGGTGGTTGCCCTCAGTCTTATATTTTTGAGCCATGGATGTTTTATTACATCAACCTGGTGTTAGAGGGCAAGGATTATGTCAATTGGGCTGAGATGATTAGTGATAATATACATGAGCAGCTCCTGAGTTTGCGGAGGACTAAAACGTTCTACATGAGCTCCTATCTCATTTATATGTTGGCACGGATGACGAGGTACAAGAGAATTTTACAAGGAACCCATCGGGTTGTGCTCCACCGCCTGTAAAATCCATGAGGCGTACGCAGCTGCACCCGCCGAGCACAACTCCATGGCAGCGTGTCAACGATTCATCTACCATGTACACTACGAGGCTGCTTGTGAGAGGTTATGTTTAATCTCAGAAATGCCTGTGGAGCCACCTGAAAGGTACGGTGCCGCTTATTCAATTTTGTGATTATACATTAATGTTGTTTCTCGCTATACCCTTTATATTGCCTAAGTACCCAACAGATAGAATAATAATGCTAGATATAGCTAGACAGTTGCTTGCCTTTGACAAAATCCAGAAGAAAAAGAAGAAAGGAGGGATAGAGTTTCCAATTGTGATGGGCAACTCGGATGAGGTTTGTCCTTCGATACAGGCAGCTAGGGAAGCCGAGAGTGAGCTTCAATTCTATCATTTCTCATATCACACAAGTAGACAACACTATGACCCGCACCATAACATCAACTGGGTGTTGTCAGAGGAATTCAAACACTGCTACCATTGAGATTATCACAGATGCAGCTGATGAGATTAAGTGAGGTGAAAAGAATGTTCTCTGCTGCCGATGATTCCGATCAGGAGTGTGAGGTAGTTCCGCTCCACTAAAGCCGAAGGAGTGGTTACGGATGTTGTTCATCCTCACTATGCAAACTGCTCGTGACACCCACTCCGCCTCATTGACTGGCCGGCCTGTAGGCCGTTGACGGATGCCATCATCCATCCTGCCATGACATTCATCGCAGCATGTGGGTTGATAGAAAGGTGAATGTATTGAAAAGTAGGCCAATTGCTTGACTTCACAAATCCTGATGGGAGACTGCTGGCACGCCCACCTGCTGTGAAGAAAGAAAATGTATCACAAGAGGACCGAGTCCAAAGAAGAAAGAATTAGTTCAGCCGCAGCCTCCACGAGTCACAACAGCGCACTTTCGAAGGCTGCCTCCAAGCATGTGAGGTGTCTTTGCTTGCCGATCGCATAATCATGCGGAACTGTGCACCGGTAGTACAGATGATATCTCACCTCCACTGAGGGAGCCACTGGCCAGAAAGCAATGTACCGTTAGGGGTTGGGATCACAGGACCGCCAGGATGATGAGGGACCACTCACCCCGCCTGCTAGGGAAGGAGGTGCTATGAACGATGGCGATGATGATATAGTGTCAGGTGATACTCAGCCACTTGAGGACGATGAGCCTCGCCAGAATGAAGAAGAAGTTGAACAGGTTAGAGAGGTCGAGGCACAGGAGCAGCAGCCCTTCGATATACTATATGAGGTGCCCGATTGGCTAAAGGATAGAATGAGAAGAAGCCTGAGTGAGGAGATTGATCCAGCAGTTGAGATGGAGGAGTTCTTGAACCGGATCAGTGCTCCTCCACCGAAGAAGAAGGAAGGCAAAGAAAGTTTTCAGATCTCACCACAGGATGGCTCGGGACTATCGCTGTTGTCCCACGAGTTTAGTGACCTGAACACAGTTTCTGCGAATTGCGGGTCACCACTGGATTTGGGGACGCCTGCACGTGGTGCCTGTAATGTTGAGAGTGATAACCCTCCTGCCTCAAGGAGGATTAATTCAAGAAAGAAGGGAAATATAAAGCAAACGAGAACACAAGGCTAGGCCGGATAGGCTGCAGCCTGTCCTGCTTCTCGAGAGGCAGATGCCTGTTGATAGAGCCCAAATGGACATTCCTAGAGGTTTCCATCGGGCTAGCAGAGCTGGGAGATGGCACAAGAGGCACAAATGGCCTGCAGAGCCCATCGAGACAGAAATTGAGGAGGACTTGCCTTTGCCTTTCAATGTTCCCAATATTTCGATACTGATGATGGATTATGCTGCCCACCCATCGGTAAGGATCCAAATTGAGGTGCGGAGGCACAAAGCACATGCCGATTGATGGAGGCAATATTCAAAGTAATGGACCGATATGATTTCTTCTAGGTGGCCTTCAACATGTATGGCTGGAAAAGACAAAGTGGATTCGTTTGTAAAAGAAGGAAGGCCATGCATAATATCATAGATGAGCCTGCACACTGAAAAGGTATTTCACAGGCGTGTTGAATCCAGATGGAAATAAAGTTTGATAATTTGAGGGGTTTGGCTGTTCCTTCTTCGGGCAGATGTTAAGACCTTTAAAAGGTGATGACTTTGAGAATATCACACATTCTCCACTTTGATCCCAACACGCAGACTCATTAGCCGCTTAAGAAAATCTTGCATAAGCACGAGTCCAACAATTAGTGTTGGGGAGTTCTGGGCTTTGGATCAGTTCCACCGATTTCAATCTCGTGGGAGGTTGGAGGCCGATTTGTAGATTTAAGAGTTTAAGTAATGAGAGAGAAAATGCGGGAACACATCACCTGACAGTATCCTAGAAGACTGAATATGGATCATTTATTGCATTTGCTATTTTTGGGAGTGAGTGGGAATCTTTGATTCATTTAATGTACCACTCCCTATTCTGGCAGTTTTTAGGGTTAGGGCTGAGGTGGCACGATTCGGGCCACTCTATTAATTGTAACCCTAGCCGTCTTTTGGGACTTGGCTAGCTATAAAAGGGGGAGTCCCCCTCATTTGTAAGGCATTAGAATTAGAAATTAGAGATCAGAGATTAGATCAGAGCTAGAATTGAGATAGAGTTAGAGCTAGATTGTAGAGCATTTTTGCATAATTTGGAGAAGAGAGAAGGTTTTCCCTTTGAAAACTTTTGAAGAGATTGTTGTGTAACACATTTTATGATAATAGATCTTTTCATTGATGATGGAATTCGTCTAGTCATGAAATGCTAGCAAGGTTTCTTCTTCCTTTCGTATCCAAGTAGCTTAGTTCATGCAAAGTAGCTATCTTTGTGTGTGGTGTTTTATTGAGATAGCTTCGCCATTCCATACCACTAGCGGCTTGTTGGATGATAGTCGCCTGTGTGGTCAGAATAGACATTATATCAGAGTTTAACTTTGCCAGATTTATATATGCGTCACAGGATGGTGGTGTATGTATGTTGTCATAATTTGAACATCTTTAGTTATCCTTTAAGATTGCACCGATTTCCTTATTGAGGTCAGTCTGGCTTGAGGCTAGGTAAATTGTTGAAGTCTATTGAAACGAAGCCCATATAATTACATTTAGAATATACAAATTTCTTAGGCTCCTTCCTTTACTTTCCAGATATTTCTGATTAGTTTTAGAAAGAACCAATACAACCACATATGAGAATCCTTCAAATCATACATTAGCTGCTAATCGCAAGAAATCGGATAATTGTAAGTCCCTCGCACGTAACACAAAGAATATCAACTAAATTAATCTATTCGCACGACAGAACCTTGAGTTGGAATATAACTTTCTCTAATTCAGCTTACGGAATACTTTGATCAAGAGAGAACGGAGTAGCCCAAACTATTTTGTTCTGCTGTTTGGTATGGTCACAAAAACCACATCAACAGGTCTCAGTCTACATTCATGCTTATTTGCAGTCTCCTAATTTTATAGTTGTAGTCGAAGGACATGTGAGGTGATATATTTCATATTATATTATTGAAAATGATAATTTACGGGAAACATTCATCCACAAAAGCGGTTTGAAGAAAGTTCGACATATCACTAGCCTTGTTCCATTTATAGCATTTACATATGAACGAATCCTGTGATGTTATTAGTGGCATAGCTGGGCGGATCAGTTTATTAAGGATCAGAGATAATCTGAAGGTTTCGAGCATTTGCGTGTGTGCTTCCCTATCGCTTTTGTCATGGCTGGTGTCGATGATATTCACCATCCTTGAGTGTTGTGCATAACTCTTCTAGTATTGGTTTTACATTTCACATTACCAGGTCGTGATCACCATCGGTGTGGGAGCATTGTGGGAGCATTCAATGGTTTTCATATGTTCACTAAAGATATAAACTTCATTGCAATTGATTCATCAGATTCGCTTATAGTCGTTGTTCATCTAATCTTTGTATGGGAACATACTTGCGATTGGGTTATTGATATTGAGGAAGCGATGAATATTAATTCATCTAGCCGTCCTGAGCATTATTAGGACATTCAGGAGTTGTGGAGAAGTTGAGCTGTCCAAATCATCCATGCAAGTATCGAATCATATCAGGTTTACTTGGAGGTCTCATTAAGGCAAAAGAAGATTATCGGGCCCTTCATAGAGTTTTTCCATCCTTTGAAGAAGTTGATAAAACATTAATGCTGGAGACATTTGGTCTGCTATGTTGAGGATTGTGATTAACATCAGCATTGTTGAAGCCGTTTGGTCATTTTGTTGCTTGCTGGAGGATCAAGGACATTCATCAGAGTCACTAGCATCTCACTATCACTAGTTCTTGTGATATCGCATTCATTATTCATGTATGCAGATCATGGTTATTGTTGATACTGGTCATGTATTAAATTGCTATCCTATTCTAGCCGGGTCTCATAAAAGCACGAGAATAGGACATTCCAGAATTATTTGAGTTTATATCGTTGGGAGGATTGTGAAGTGCATACGCCAAGTTGGACAGGTGGGTGGTGTTAGGTTTGGTTCAGTCTGTGATGGAGGAGGTTTTGTTGAATAAACCAGTGCTAGTCTTGGCTGAAGATGCAATTGTGTTTCTCAAAAGCGAGTCTCTTTGGTCTCCTTTGCATTTGTTATCAGTTCAATATCAAATCGAGGCTTTGCAAGATTTCTTTCTTGACTTGGGAAAGGTGATAAAGCATTTATTTGTGGCTCATCAGAGAGGAGTGTTGGAGGGGAATTACTCTGCACTCCCTAGACAGTCTTCATCTAGTTCAATTGCAGCAAAGAAAGTCATTTATGGCATTTAGTTTTCTTCTTTGGTTAATTGTAAAGGTAGCACTTCGGTTAACGCAACATCAATGGTGGAATACGTTGGTGGTGAGTTGGGTGGTACTATTGGTTTGGCTTCAAGTTGCTTGGGTGACAGCGGCTTGGGTGTTGGCAGTAAGGCTGTGATGCATGCTCAATGATGTTGGTTGTTGAGCCTTGGTTTTGTATCTTGTTTCTTCGCTATCCTTGTATGGACTCTCTCTTTGCTATCCCTCCAGCACCAACCAACACATAGCATCCAACTCCCTACTCTTTTGTTTTTCTTCACACTATCCCTACATGCTTGTACGGGTCGTGGAGATCGTTTTGGAGACCACTATGATGACTGCTATAGTGGCGGTCGATATGGTGAAAAAAACCATGGTGCTAATAGCAGGGAAAGATATGGAGATCGAAATCTGGAAAGGCATCGCTGGTTGGATATCTGTAGAATTGACCAACAATAAAGAGATAAGTATTTTATGTTTGTACCTTTGAATAATGATCATGAATTTAAATAATCATGTAGTTAATAATAATTCATGCAATAACATTGGGAATAGTGAATCATGTATGCTACTAGCATTGGTTTGTATATTCCTCTTCGGGGTAGTTTGATTTTATGAACTATTATTAATCTCTTTAAAATGCAGGATGGATTGAGGAGCAAAAAGATGTTGGATTATTTGAAGATATATTGAAGACATTATTTGAGGTGACGATTCTTGGAGATTAGTCAGTGAGGAGCAGGAGGCTCCTATGATATGGATTCATCCCTCGATTACACTCCTGCCATTCAGAGGGAGTTAGATTCTGAGAATTGAAGGCACAAGTTGAGATCATGTCCGGGAAAATGATTAAGGTTCTGAGATCACTCAATGGAGGGGAGTTCACTTCCAAACAATTTTTTTTTTTTGTAATCTCTGTATTGAGAGGGAGTTTTGTGTCCTATGACTCAAGGAACTAAAGTGACTCATTGAGAAGAAGTGAAGGTGTCAGCTAAGTGGGTTGAAATGTTGCTTCAGCCACACAGAACGGAATTGCACAAGGCAGTCAACCTTGTTTTGACATTGGTAGCATCGCAAACCTATTTAGAATAGGATGATCTGGGATGAGGTCAAGGAGGACAGTCCTGGACTCTCGCAAGTCAGTAGTGCTAGAGGTGTGCATTGAAAACCATTCCTCTAAGGCAAGCATTGCAGGCAATCTTGGACGAGGAGGTCAGGAGGTTGATGCAAGTACTTGGAGCTCCAAGGGGAGTCACAACATCATTAAGATTTCTTGTAATGTATATTTTCTCTGAGACAGAGAAATATGAGGTGAAAGCCCTTGTAGTGTATATTTCTCTGAAATGGAGAAATATGAGGTGAAAGCCCTTGTAGTGTATATTTCTCTGAAATGGAGAAATATGAGGTGAAAGCCCTTGTAGTGTATATTTCTCTGAGATGGAGAAATATGAGGTGAAAGCCTTTGTACAAGATCACATCTCTGAGACTAAGCTGTGTCTTCCACAATTGGGTGTAGCCATTGTGGACGTCATGTTGAAAGACTCCATGACGAGGATATTTGAGAATACCTCCCTAGCTAAGAGGGAGTCTTAGTGTTTTATAGCGTTGGGAGGTATTTCCCTAAGAGAAACTAATCAAAGGCAAGTCGGCCTTTCTCTTTGTAAAACAAATATTATTCCTTCTAGGTCGGCCCTAGAAGAGAGGTCACCTAGCTTGCTATATAAAGGAGGTGGTGTCTCCATATAAAGCAGAAGGTGCTATATAAAGGAGGTGGTGTCTCCACATTAAGCATCAACTCAATCCATTCCAGTTCGAATTCCTTCAGCGGCAGGTCTACTTTCAAGAGCAGCAGATTCGTTTCAAGGAGAAGTGATTATATTTTGTGTATTCAAGGAAATCGCACTATCTTCAAGTGCAGATTCATTGTGTGAGATTCGGCCTTTCTAGGGCCTGATTTTGAGTGTCATTTCTGCACTTATTTATTCTGTTTTATTAGAGAATATCTTGTTGGGTTTTTCTCCCTCAAGTAGGAGAGTTTTCCTATTGATGTTTAGCAGCATCGGGCCTCTTACTTCCAGCCCTGACTTGTATCAAGCATAAATTAAATATAGCCACTAGGCTATTTAATTTATTGGAGACGTCATTAAGTGAAGAAGTGCTTCACTTGGAGATTAAATAATAATTATCATTGCTAATCGATTCTTAATGAGGCCGACCTCATATTGATTCGCCACCTTATTGAGATGCAACCTTTCATATAAGGCCGACCTCCTTCCTTGAAAGGACACGATCCTATCTTCATATTGTATATATATAACATGCTGGTTAGTTGATCGATGATAGAGAGACAGAGTCCGATTTCAAGAGAAGTGCAAGTTTTTCAAGAGATTGATATTGTGTCTTCAAGAGAATCAATATTATTAACATCAAGGTGTTAGATTCTTTCTTGTGAGTGCATCAAAGTGTGATGCTGATATTCAGCCTAGTATTTGGCCTTATTGTAAAAGCGAGTTGGCTTCATTATTCAATATATAAGAGATATTTTGTTGTTGGGTTTTTCTCCCTCAAGTTGGAGGGTTTTCCTAGGGTATCTTGATGTGTTCTATTGTTCATGTGTTGCATTTTTCTGGTTGCTTAAATCTGATCCTAAAACTAACATGGTATCAGAGCGGGTTTGTGCGAAGATCCGATCAAATTTGTGAATTTCATGGAAGAATTTAAGTGATCAAATTTGTTATACTGACTGGTGATTGTGTTCATTGTCTTTGATCAATGTTATTGCCGTTGATGGAGGCAAAGCTACAATGCAAAAATAGGAGTCGAGAGTCTCCTTATGCTAACAATATATGTAACAATGGAAGTAATCCCGTCCATCAATGATACTCCAAATTGTTCCGCTCTTTATGTTGATCAGGCTCTGTAATGAATACCGGCAAAGTTGATGTTTATAGCATTTGTATATTAATCAATTTCTTTGCCACCGCAAATGCCTTGCGTGAGGTCAGGATTTCTATCTCATCAAGCAATGTTGTATTGTCAAGCGGTTCTTCTTCATTCACGAATTCCAGTATGCCCTAAATTAACAGCGAATATATGTGATATCTTTCTCCTAGTGGCCTCATTGTCGACTGGGCACTCGGTCTGAATTTGATTAGTTGGAATGAGATTTGAAGGCTCGACATTGGAATCGGACACACGAGCAAGTTCTTGAATGCCGGTATTGGGAGCAATCACGACAGCATATCATCTATGATCTAGGAATCTTGAGAGTTGCTACTTATTGGTAGTCGACTATTGTGCATAGCTTAGGTGTAAGTTACAGGAGTCAACATAATCCATTAGGTAGAGTATAACACTCCTGGGTTGAGACGTCACCATTTCCGCATCTCCTCACTCCATCACCTTCCTAAGAAGTCTCTTGTCGGCAGTGAATCCATCCTAGCATATCACCGGAAAGACCTTGCATTCCTTCTGTCAGAAGCTACAAGCCACCTACAATTCGATTCTCTTGAACACAAAAGTGCGTTCTCTCATTGTCGAGTCAAGCATTGCGCAACTCCATTCTGGGAGAAATCGCGATTTTCATTTGTCTTCAAGGTTGACATATGCTTGGGAATCAGATCGAGTTTGTGTGACTGTTTTGAGGATCGAAATACAACTCCAAGCCACAGCTGTGCTAAGATGGGTTCAGTCCATATCACTTTTCAATGATTCGTGTGCAGTGTCATTGTCAGGATCATGCCAAATGGCCGCCAGCTGCATCGGTCATTTTTATGTACGAACTTGATATTCATATCAATGAGAATTTGATGGAAAGCCTATCCCTTGAGCAAAAGCAAGAATGGGAGACATGTTGTTTTGAAGTGCTTCAACAACATTAAATTTGTTGAGTCAATAAAGCCGTGTGTGCGGTGTTGATTATGGTACTGCGTAGAGTTGCAGATATATGTGTTGTGTAAAGGCATTTGTTAGCATGGCTATTATAAAGAGAGGGGACCATATCTAATATGTCTTGCGAGCTGTATAAAAGATAGTTTGGAAGTTACTCTGATTTTGAGTTAAGATGAGCCTTTGAGAGGAGAAACAATTTTCCTGTGCAATGTAAAGTTTGTGGTGTACAAACAAAAAGAGATAAGTATTTTTTTTGTTTGTACCTTTGAAATCATTTTCTTCTGGGATGAAATTCAGTCTGTTGAGTTGTGCAGATCTAACATTGTTTATTTGGATCGTGTGTGATTAGTAAAGATTGTGGTTTCTTTTGAATAGTGATCACTGGCATAAGATCCTTTGGAGATACCATTCTTTCATTACGAGTTGCTTCATGCTAGTTGTGAAGATTTCTGAGTGTGCCTCAGAAATGAAAGAACTGCAAGTTCGATTGTGATTGGTTGGTCACATCGACACCATTCTCTATGTGCATGGACTGTGATGGTGCCTTGAGAGGGGTGGTCCTATATTGAATATGTTGGCTGCATAATGTATCTAAGAAATTTGTGTTGTACAGATTGTCTTTTGTTGTGCTGAGATTAGCACTTTCGAGAGTAGAAAAGATAAAAGCAAGATATATCAAAATCAACAAAGATAAGTCCTATTATTTCTTTATTTTGATCTTTTGATATTTGCTACATATTTCACTTATAGTTTGATTCTTATATATAAACTATTATTAATCCTTTAAATGCAGGTTGAATCGAGAAGCAATTGAATGAGTTTACTCAATGACATTCAGAGGGAGTCAAATTCTGAGGATTCAAGGCTAGAGTCATGAGCATGTCCAGGAATAGGGTTAAGGTTCTGAGATCAAGCAATGGAAGGGAGTTCACTTCTAGAAGACTTCTTTGCAATCTTTGAGGCAGGGATCAAGAGGGAGTTTTGTGACTTACTAAGAAGTTAAAGTGTCAGCTATGTGGGTTGCAATATTGCAAGGATAGGTGCTAAAATCCTTGGAAGTCATCTTCAGCTGCTAAGAACAGAATTGCACAAGATAGTCAATCTGGATTTGACATTGGTAGCTCCGCAAACCTATTCAGATTAGAGTGATTTGGGATGAGGTCGAAGAGGTCGAAGAGGACTGTCCTGAATTCCCTACAGAGGGCGTTGGAAAACCTTTTCCCTAAGGCAAGCGTTGTAGGCAATCTTGGACAAGGAGGTCAGCAAGTTGATGCAAGTACTTGGAGCTTCAGGGGGAAGTACACCATAGACATCTTGAAAAGATTTGGAATGATGGATTGCAAATCCATGCCTACACCAATGGAAACCAATTTGAAGAAGTTGAGTGAGTCTGCAACTAGTTCAGATCTGGTGGATCCTACTATGTTTAGGCTATTGATTGGATCATCGATGTATCTAGTCAATACTAAACCAGATATCTGCTATGCAGTAAGTACTCTTAGTCAGTTCATGTGTGAACCAAGGCGAATACATCTAGTTGCAGTGAAGCATATCCTAAGATACTCGAGTGGCACAGTTGGATATGGCTTGAGATACTCTTCCAGTGTGTACCTACAGTTGCAAGGATATTTTGATTCTGATTGGTCAGGGAGTGTAGCTGATCGGAAGAGCACCTCTGGATGTTGCTTTATTTTGGGGTCTGCGATGATTTCTTGGTGCAGCAAGAAGCAATCTTTAGTAGCATTAAGCACTGCAGAGGCAGAGTATATTGCAGCATGTGTAGCAGCTCAAGAAGCAATGTGGCTTCGGAAGCTCCTTCCAAGATTGTTTGGACAATCATTGGAGCCGATTATTATTCCTTGTGATAATCAAAGTTGTGTGAAGCTTTCTGTCAACCCATTGTTTCATGACAGAACAAAACATGTTGAGATCAAATACCACTATATCAAAGATATGGTATTGAGGAAAGCTATTCAGTTGAGATACTTTTGTACTGATGAGTAGACAGCTGACATTCTCACAAGTCTCTCTCCAGAGTGAAGTTTGTGCACTTTCGAGAAAAGCTTGGAATTGTGGAGAATGAAGCCCTAGCTAAGAGGGAGACTCGACATTAGTGATCTTCTGTGATTTTCTTTAATGCATCTTTCTCTGTGAGAGAAATTTGAGGTGTAAGCCCTTGTTAATGCATCTTTCTCTGTGAGAGAAATTTGAGGTGAAAGCCCTTGTTTTCACCCTCTGGGAGTAGCCATGGTGAATGTCATGTTGAGTGACTCCGTGACAACATCACATTGAGGGACTGCGTGATGATTTCCTTGTACTTATGTTTATCCACCCTCTGGGAGCAGCCATGGTGGACGTCATGATGAGATGATGACATCACATTGAGTGACTCCGTGATGGGCACTTGTGCACATGTTCTTTTCCATACATGGGAGTAGCCATGATCGATGATATCACGTTGAGTAACTCCGTGATGAGCTCTTTCCACATATGGGTGTAGCCATTGTGGGTGTCATGATGAGAAACTCCATGACATTGAATAGCTGGAAGTATTCCTCCCTAGCTGAGAGGGAGTGTTGATGTTAGCAGCATCGGGCCTCTTACTTCCAGCCCCGACTTGTATCAAGCATAAATTAAATATAGCCGCTAGGCTATGCAATTTATTGGAGACGTCATTAAGTGAAGAAGCGCTTCACTTGGAGATTAAATAATAGTTATCATTGTTAATCAATTCTTAATGAGGTCGACCTCATATTGATTTGCCACCTTATTGAGATGCAACCTTTCATATAAGGCCGACCACCTTCCTTGAAAGGACACAATCCTATCTTCATATTGTATATATATATAACATGCTGGTTAGTTGATCGATGATACACAGTCAAAGTCCGATTTCAAGAGAAGTGCAAGTTCTTCAAGAGATTGATATTGTGTCTTCAAGAGAATCAATATTATTATCATCAAGGTGTTAGATTATTTCTTGTGAGTGCATCAAAGTGTGATGCTAATATTCGGCCTAGTATTTGGCCTTATTGTAAAAGCGAGTTGGCTTCATTATTCAATATATAAGAGATATTTTGTTGTTGGGTTTTTCTCCGTCAAGTTGGAGGGTCTTCCTAGGGTATCTTATTGTGTTCTATTGTTCATGTGTTGCATTTTTCTGGTTGCTTAAATCTGATCCTAAAACTAACATTTCCTAGGGTAAATACAGTGTTATTGTTCTATGTGTTGTATTTTTTTCTGCTTATCTGCATTTCTAACCCTAAAATTAACAATCAGAACAACAAGAGGGCCAATTACAATAATAATAACAACAATAACAGGAGAGATGCTTCAGATAGACCCAGAGCACACTACGGAGGTTGTTACACATGCGATGGTGAGCACTAAGCCAGTGTGTGTCCTCAGAGAGTGAATAATCAGAAAAACAAGAACCAGCATCGCATTCATGCGACGGTTGATAATCGCCAAGCTGATTTTAAGGCTACGCCAATTCAGTTCATGGCTAAGCTTTTTGGATGCCCTGTTTCTATCTTAATTGATACCGGAGCCACTGAGTGTTTTGTAGATCCACATGTTATTTCTAAATTATCTGTTAAGCCAAGATATATGGCTAATTCATGGAAGGTCCAATATGGAAACCGGGTAGAGAGAACAGTAGAGCAATGTCCAGCCTGCAGCAAACTTGAACTTCCTAGCTTTGAGACGCAAGTTAACTTGTATGTAGCACCCCTGGGGTCATATGACATAATCTTGGGAATAAATTGGCTTACTGAGCATAAGTCCATTGTAGATTGTGAAGAGAAAACAGTGAAATACTTAGATGATCAAGGTAAGCGTGTTGAGATTCATGGTTTAAAAAGACCCTTACAACTCAGGCAGATCTCTACCATGCAGCTGAAGAAGGCTAGCAGAAAAGGGTGCGCTATCTATGCAGTAAAGCTCAAGGACCTTGATAACTCAGAGTCGTCAACTATTGACCATCCTATTCTGAAGGAATTCCAAGATGTTTTTCCTGATGAGCTGACTGAGCTACCACCTAAACGGGCTTTTGATTTCTCAATTTGTAATGTCCCCTTCTCATCAATGATTAGCCTTGCAGTTCATCAGCCTATTCCGGAGACCCGTAGGCTGGAATGAGGAGAAATTAGGGTTTCTTGGCTTGGAGTTTTGTGGCATTTCATGTTATTTACTATTTTTAGTAAATACTTTTATGGCAGTGTGCAGTTGGTTGTCTTCAGTCATCTCTTCAGTGGAGCATGTTGCTTTTGTTTCAATATTTACTTCTCAAGCTTTATTTGGTGAAATTAATTGATTAAAGGCATAAGTGTTATAATTTTCAGTTGACCCCCCCCCCTTGGCCTAAGGTTATAACTTGAAAGTTGTTTTAAAAAGGGGTCATGAAGGGTATGCCCATATTATAAGAAATATTAATATTTTATTTGAACTTTATGCCTTGAGAAAAGTGGACGCCACCTTTTGTGAGGAGTTGTATTTTATGAGATTTGAAAATAGAAGAATTCTAAAAGGTGACTCTTGGCGTACCTTCTTGGAATGTGATGAGTTTCTCAGTTTTTATAAAATGAAAGCTTAGCTCCAGCATTTGGCTATCTACTGTTTATCATACTGTTATGCTGTCAAAATGACAATGGACATTTTGCTTTTGCTTCGAGGATGCTACCTCCTAGCCCTTTCCCAATTTCGTGTTTGAAATACAACACCTAGTTGGAATATTTCTGCTTCTCAACATCAAACTAGCAGATTGAGCATCAAGATTGAAGAATTTCTGGAGTATTTTCACAGTTTTGGTTTACTGGTTTATCAACAGCTGAAGCTGGTTTTTGATTATATCTTTTGGAGTGATTTTAATTTTGTTCTGGGTACTTTGGCAAATCATCTGTTGGTTCAAGGCGCCCCCTTCCACAGAAGATTGGAATTTATTTCCAAGTCTTTATTTTTATCTTGCAAAATCGATTTTTCAAGAGGGCCATACCTTTTTAGGGTGCTTTGGAATTCGTGCTAAATAAATGGGAGTTTCTGGTGATCGTTTCTGGATTGCATCTTGGGCGCCAAACCTCTAGGAAGCATTTGCAACTGATATCTCGTCATTCGGAGGTAATTTGATCAAGTTATGAGCATTTAATGAATTCACAGTTTGCTGGTCTGAACTTCCAAAATACAGATTTTTATATCAGAATTGTAATTGTTCACTGTTTTGGCCTCATACTTCAGTTTTGAAGTGTTATATGATTATTAGAACTCATGCTTCTCTTTCTAGATTCATTCTTGATCATTGTAAATTGTAATCTGCAGAGTTTAATTTGTATAGGTTGAGATTAAGCATTACTAATCCAACCATTTTCAGTTCTGCAATTACTTGTTGTTTTCTCATTAAATTACCCTTGGATGGTTTACCGCCAGTGTGGATAATCTGATTGTAACACTCTTTTACCCACTTTCATAGTGGTGAATCCCCACAACTCTGTGGATGCCTGCCACAGCGGATGAATTGTTTTAACTGTAATATTTTCCCCCCACTGTTTGGTGGTAGTGTGGAATTGCTTTTCATGGCTAGTTATCCGCCTGTTAATTTTTAGCTCTCAATTTATACACTCCGTCATATGTTAGCACCTCGCCCTCAGTGGGATCTTGAGTGCACATTCTTGACGTTGAGTAGTTCTTTCAAGTCTGATTTTCTATTTGAAGCTAACGCTAATCAAGTTGGCTAAGTGCTGGTTGTGATGTGTTAATTTATCGGAAAAAATTGGTTAGCATTTTTCAGTGGTATCAGAGCAGAAGACCCTGCCATCCTGTGGCAGTTTGCAGTTGGTTATCTGATGAGTGAAAGAGACACTAGGCCCTACACCAGAAGTCAGGCTAGAATTCCGCATCAGTTTCCGTCTGTTCCAGAGGCAGAGACTTTCTCAGGAGTCTTAAGAGATCTTGGTAAAACAGTGTAAGGTTCAGATAAGTCAGTGGCAGAAGTTGAACACACAGTTGAAATAATGTCAGATAGTGTCAGACAAGCAAATGAAGAGAGGGGCAGAGTTGAGAAGAAGTTTGATGGGATGATAGACATGATATCCTGTCTATTGTCCAAGTTGGATCAGCAAGCAGCTCATAATGTTCTTCAGCCCCAGAATAATCCAACTGGTGAAAGCAGTGGAGTTAATGGAAAATCTAATAATGGCAGTCCTGAGGTGAATAAAGGAGATAGAATTGTGGGTCAACATGTTGCAATTCATAGTGGGTCATCCTCTAGACCCCTTTTTCTTGTCTTTACGACAATAGAAGAGCAGCAACCTGTTGAAGCTGCACCAACCTTTGCTGATGATGCACGTCAAGCTTACATTGAGTATGCTTCTTTACCTCTTGATTTGAGAGATGCTTGGACCTTTGATCAATTCATGAATCAAAAGAGTCGGAGAAATGGAGGAAGGAATGAGCACCGTCCTCCTATGGCACCTAGAAATGATTTTTATCAAGCATTGGGAAAGATTACTATGGAGCATTTTGATGGTAGTAATAAGTGCACAGCCAGATCTTGGGTGCAGAAACTTGATAATTATCTCTCTCTCAGACCTATGCCAGAAGGAGATGCTATAAAGTTTGCTACTTTACATTTAGATGGAATAGCTCACGAATGGTGGACTCATGGTTTGGTCACTCTTGGCCATAACCTCATTCGTACCTATGATGAGTTTACCAACAAGCTGATCGAGAGATTTGAAACCAAAGATCTTGAGTTGAGATTCAGAGAATTGGCACAATTAAAACAGCAAGGATCTCTAGAAAACTATGTGGCTGATTTTCAGAGGTTGTCAGTAATGGTGCCTAACATTACTGAAAGAAGACTTGTGGTTCTTTTCGCTAAAGGTTTAATGGAGCCTTTGAAGGGTTGGGTCAAAGCTTTTGATCCACCAATGTTAGATGAAGCTATCAAGAAAGCTAGGAGCATGGAGTTGGCAGCCTCAAGGCCTAAGTTTCATTCAAAACCATTCAGCCATAAGAAAGATAAAAAACATTCTTCAAATCTGCCCAAGAAGTTTACACCAAGGTTGTCAGAAGAGCTCAAAGAACAGCTTAGAAAAGATGGAGTTTGCTACACTTGCCGTGAGCCTTGGATTAAGGGTCACCGTTGCTATCGAAGAGGCAAAGCAATTCAAATGGAGGGCTATTCTGATTATGGATCAGAATCTGATTCGTCTGATCAGCAATACAAATCAGCAGGTAGTGAAGGTGAGGAAGATCCAGAAGAGAAGTCCGATGATGTGGGAGATGGTAGTGCTTTTGCACAACTATCAAGTTTTCAAAAAAATGAATCTTTTCGGGTTCATGGAGTTGTGAATTCACAAAGGATAATTGCTCTAATTGATACCGGAGCAACTCACAATTTTATTGATGAAGGATTAGTTGCTAGAAAAGGTTTGAAGATTGAGGAATTTGATGGTTTCAAGGTAATGGTTGCTGATGGTTTTACTATGTCTTGCACAAGGAAGATTCCTAACCTCTCTATGCAATTAGGGAATCATGAGATTAAAGATGATTTTTATGTGGTGGGAATTGGAGACACTGATGTTGTGTTGGGCATACAATGGCTGCGATCTCTTGGTGAGATCACATTAAATTTGCAAACCATGGAGCTTAAATTTCAGTCTAATGGAAGGAAGGTTGTTCTAAGAGGGATGTCAAATGGAGGCCCTCGAATTGTGTCTTTGAAGAGGATGGAAAGGCTGATCCGTCACGATCAAGTTGAATGGCCTGCTGAATGTTTGGTTCTACCAGCTGATCCGGTAGAGGAGAAAAGGCAATATCACCCTGATATTCAAGCCTTACTTTCAAAGAAGAGCAAAGTCTTTGGAAGCCTACCTCCTGGAAGACCTCCTGAAAGAGGTTCTGAGCATATAATTGAGTTGGAAGAAGGAGCAAAGCCTGTCATGACTACACCTTACCGTTATCCAAAGAAGCAGAAAGATGAGATTGAAAAAGCTATCAAGGAGCTTTTGGAAAGTGGATTCATTAGACCAAGCAAGAGTCCTTTTGCTTCTGTAGTGGTGCTGGTCAAAAAGAAAGATGGCACAATGCGTATGTGTGTTGACTACCGCGCATTGAATCAAAAAACCATCAAGAATAGATATCCTATCCCTAGGATTGATGAGCTTATTGATGAGCTTCATGGGGCCATGTTCTTCTTGAAGATTGATCTTCGTTCAAGCTATCATCAAATCAGAATGAGGGAGGCGGATATAGAGAAGACAGCGTTTAGATGCCATTTTGGGCATTTTGAATTTCTTGTCATGCCTTTTGGCTTGACAAATGCTCCAACTACATTCCAATCTTGTATGAACAACATTTTTAGACAACAGTTGAGGAAGTTTGTGCTCGTCTTCTTCGACGACATTCTCATATTCAGTAAATCATGGGAAGAGCACCTTAAGCATTTGGAAGAAGTGCTTAGTATTTTAGAGGCGGAATGTTTGTTCGCCAAAGAATCAAAGTGTGAGTTCGGGATGACAGAACTCTTATATCTTGGCCACATTATCAGTTCAAAGGGTGTGAAAGTTGATCCAGAAAAGATAAGAGCCATTCTTGATTGGCCAACTCCAAAGAATATTTCTCATTTAAGAGGATTTTTAGGATTATGTGGATTTTATAGAAGATTTGTGAAAGGATACTCTTATCAAGCAGCACCTCTCACAGATCTTACAAAGAAAGGAGTTTTCCTTTGGACTAAGAAGGCACAAGAAGTTTTTGATAAGTTTAAGCAAATCATGAGTACATGTCCTGTGTTGGCACTTCCGGATTTTACAAAACCTTTTGAATTACAGTGTGATGCTTTAGGTGAAGGTGTTGGAGCTGTTCTAATGCAAGACAAACATCCTATTGTCTTCGAGAGCCGGAAGTTGAGAGGGGCAGAAAAAACTTACTCTATTTATGACAAAGAGATGCTTGCTATCATGCATGCTTTGTCTAAATTCCGTCAATACTTGGTGGGAAGAAAATTTGTTGTTAAGACTGACCACAATAGTCTTAAACATTTTATGCGCCAAAAGGATTTGAATGAAAGGCAGCAGAAGTGGGTAAGTAAGCTCCAAGCATATGACTTTGACATTGAATTTGTCAAAGGGAAAAATAACATAGTGGCTGATGCTCTTTCAAGAAGGCCTCATTTGCAGTCACTTTGTGAGTTATCAGCAGATTGGAAGGAGTTAATTGCTGCTGATTATGTTAAAAATCAATTTGCAACCAGCTTGCTAGAAGGTCATATGGTTGATGAAAGGTATAAGTTGGTTGATGGGTTAATTTACTACAAAGATAGAATCTTTTTAGTGCAAGAATCTAAGCTTAAAAAGAAGATTCTACAATCTTTTCATGATGTTCCCCTTGCTGGTCATCAAGGGATTTTCAAAACTTATAAGCAGATTCGTGAAAGATTCACTTGGAAAGGGTTGAAAGAAGAAGTCATGAACTACATTAGAGAGTGTCCGATTTGTCAAAGAAATAAAAATGAACACTCTTATCCAGCTGGTCTACTACAGCCTTTGCCCATTCCGAATCAGAAATGGGAATGTATTGCCATGGATTTCATCGCAGGGTTGCCTAAGGTGCAAGGACGTGATTGTATTTTTGTTGTGGTTGATAGACTAACGAAATTTGCTCATTTCTTTGCTGTCACCACTTCATTTACAGCTGCTCAAGTGGTTGAGTTATTTTTCAGAGAGGTCTTCCGTTTGCATGGATTGCCTAAAACTATTGTCAGTGATAGGGACAGCAAGTTCCTAAGTGTTTTTTGGCAAGAGATCTTCAGATTGAGTGGGACAGTGCTTACTCCAAGCACTAGTTATCACTCACAAACAGATGGGCAATCAGAAATTGTTAACAAATGGTTAGAGGGCTACCTAAGAAACTATGTTTTAGGACAGCAAAGAGCTTGGATTAAATGGCTTCATTTAGGAGAGTATTGTTATAACTCTTCTTATCACATGTCAATTAAGATGTCCCTTTTATGGCTCTTTATGGTTATGAAGCTACTAATTTTGTTCATTTAGTGTTTGGTGATAGTAGAGCTCCACAAGCACTGGATATGTTACAACAGAGCCAAGACATCTTGAAATCTCTCAAGGAAAATCTGCAACAAGCTCAAAATCAGCAGAAGTTATATGCTGATCAGCAGCGTGTTGAGAGGTCTTTTGAAGTTGGGGACATGGTCTACTTGAGGCTTCAACCATATAGACAATCTTCTCTCAAGAAAAGTGGTGCGGAAAAGTTGAAGCCACGTTTTTATGGTCCTTTCAAAGTCACCAAGAGAATTGGTGAAGTTGCTTATGAGTTGGAGCTTCCAGCTGAAAGCAAAGTACATAATGTCTTTCATGTGTCACGCCTCAAGAATGCAATTGGACACAACGTGGTGGCTACTTCAGAATTACCTCCATTGGATGAGGAAGGTCAATTGGTGTTGATTCCTGAAGAAATCCTTGATACTAGAGAGCATTCTTTGAGGAGAAGGACAATCAAAGAATACTTGGTTAGATGGAGGAATTTGCCTATTGAAGATGCCACGTGGGAAGGTGAACAGATTTTGTTGCATCCATCTTTTCAGTTGCTTGAGGAAAAGCAATCTCGAGGAGGGCGGACTGTAATGTCCCCTTCTCATCAGTGATTAGCCTTGCAGTTCATCAGCCTATTCCAGAGACCCGTAGGCTGGAATGAGGAGAAATTAGGTTTCTTGGCTTGGAGTTTTGTGGCATTTCATGTTATTTACTATTTTTAGTAAATACTTTTATGGCAGCGTGCAGTTGGTTGTCTTCAGTCATCTCTTCAGTGGAGCATGTTGCTTTTGTTTCAATATTTACTTCTCAAGCTTTATTTGGTGAAATTAATTGATTAAAGGCATAAGTGTTATAATTTTCAGTTGACCCCCCCCCTTGGCCTAAGGTTATAACTTGAAAGTTGTTTTAAAAAGGGGTCATGAAGGGTACACCCATATTATAAGAAATATTAATATTTTATTTGAACTTTATGCCTTGAGAAAAGTGGATGCCACCTTTTGTGAGGAGTTGTATTTTATGAGATTTGAAAAAAAAAGAATTCTAAAAGGTGACTCTTGGCGTACCTTCTTGGAATGTGACGAGTTTCTCAATTTTTATAAAATGAAGGCTTAGCTCCAGCATTTGGCTATCTATTGTTTATCATATTGTTATGCTGTCAAAATGACAATGGACATTTTGCTTTTGCTTCGAGGATGCTACCTCCTAGCCCTTTCCCAATTTCGTGTTTGAAATACAACACCTAGTTGGAATATTTCTGCTTCTCAACATCAGACTAGCAGATTGAGCATCAAGATTGAAGAATTTCTGGAGTATTTTCACAGTTTTGGTTTACTGGTTTATCTACAGCTGAAGCTGGTTTTTGATTATATCTTTTGGAGTGATTTTAATTTTGTTCTGGGTACTTTGGCAAATCATCTGTTGGTTCAAGGCGCCCCCTTCCACAAAAGATTGGAATTTATTTCCAAGTCTTTATTTTTATCTTGCAAAATCGATTTTTCAAGAGGGTCGTACCTTTTTAGAGTGCTTTGGAATTCGTGCTAAATAAATGGGAGTTTCTAGTGATCGTTTTTGGATTGCATCTTGGGCGCCAAACCTCTAGGAAGCATTTGCAACTGATATCTCGTCATTCGGAGGTAATTTGATCAAATTATGAGCTTTTAATGAATTCAGAGTTTGCTGGTCTGAACTTCCAGAATACAGATTTTTATATCAGAATTGTAATTGTTCACTGTTTTGGCCTCATACTTCAGTTTTGAAGTGTTATATGATTATTAGAACTCATACTTCTCTTTCTAGATTCATTCTTGATCATTGTAAATTGTAATCTGCAGAGTTTAATTTGTATAGGTTGAGATTAAGCATTACTAATCCAACCATTTTCAGTTCTGCAATTACTTGTTGTTTTCTCATTAAATTACCCCTGGATGGTTTACCGCCAGTGTGGATAATCTGATTGTAACACTCTTTTACCCACTTTCATAGTGGTGAATCCCCATAGCTCTGTGGATGCCCGCCGCAGCGGATGAATTGTTTTAACTGTAATCTTTTCCCCCCACTGTTTGGTGGTAGTGTGGAATTGCTTTTCATGGCTGGTTATCCGCCTGTTAATTTTTAGCTCTCAATTTATACACTTCGTCATATGTTAGCACCTTGCCCTCAGTGGGATCTTGAGTGCACATTCTTGACGTTGAGTAGTTCTTTCAAGTCTGATTTTCTATTTGAAGCTAACGCTAATCAAGTTGGCTAAGTGCTGGTTGTGATGTGTTAATTTATCGGAAAAAATTGGTTAGCATTTTTCACAATTGACTTGCTACTAGGGACTGAGCCTTAGTCTAAGGCACCCTATAGGATGAATACTGAATTGTATGAGCTAAAGGCCCAGTTGCAAGAGTTGCTTAACTAGGGATTTATAAGGGCAAGTGTGTCTCCATGGGGAGCACCTCTCATATTTGTGATGAAGGATGGGACCTTAAGGTTGTGTATTCATTATAGAATGCTTAACAAGGTTACCATAAAAAATAAATATCCGCTTCCTAGAATAGATGAATTGTTTAACCAGATGAAAGGGGCTAGGGTATTCTTGAAGATCAATCTGAGATCGGGATAACATCAACTACGGATAAAAGATAAAGACATTTTCAAAACAGCATTCACGACTAGATACGGGCACTATGAGTTCACTGTGTTACCGTTTGGGCTTACCAACGCCCTGGCAACTTTTATGAATTTGATGAACAACATCTTTTGAGATTGCCTGGATGACTTTGTACTAGTTTTCTTGGATGATATTTTAATATATTCTAAGTCAAAGGAAGAGCATGATAAACACCTGAGGATAGTGTTCTAGCGTTTGAGGGATCATAAGCTTTTTGGGAAGATGTTTAAATGCACTTTTTACCAGACCAAGGTGCACTATTTAGGACATGTTATTTCAGTTGATCGGATAGCAGTGGAGCCAAATAAGATCAAGGCAATCATGGAGTGGCCAGCGCCACAAATCTGTCAGAAGTCCGGAGCTTTATGGGGCTTGCCAACTATTATAGAAAATTTGTCAAGCGGTTCTCAACAATCGCAGCACCCATCAACGCACTCCAAAGAAAAGGAAAGAAATTTGAATGGAGTGATAAGTGTGAGAAGGCATTTCAATTGTTAAAGGAGAAACCCAAATAAGATCAAGGCAATCATGGAGTGGCCAGTGCCACAAAATGTGTCAGAAGTCTGGAGCTTTATGGGGCTTGCCAGCTATTATAGAAAATTTGTCAAGCGATTCTCAACAATCACAGCACCCATCACCGCACTCCAAAGAAAAGGAAAGAAATTTGAATGGAGTGATAAGTGTGAGAAGGCATTTCAATTGTTAAAAGAGAAACTTACTTCTGCACCTATCCTGATTGTGCCGGATCCAAATGGGCACTTTACAGTGATAACAGATGCTTCAGGAGAGGGTGTAGGAGCAGTTCTTATGCAAAATGGACAGGTAGTGGCATACGAATCTAGAAAATTGAAGCAACATGAACTAAACTATGCACCACACAATTTGGAGTTGGCTGCCATAGTGCATGCCCTTCAAATGTGAAGGCACTACCTTTGGGGAAGCCTTTCAAACAGAAAATAGATCATTTGGGACTGCAGTATATTTTCACTCAACCCAACTTGAATACTCGACAGAGACAATGGTTGGATTTTTTGAGTGAGTATGATTCTGCCATTGAGTATATAAAAGGAAAAGAAAACAGAGTAGCAGATGCCCTAAGCAAGAGGAGACATCTTGCAGCTATGGTTACTATAAGATCGAATTTTAGACAGCAAGTGATTCAAGCTTTTCTAGGAGATGAGCATCATGATAGGGTGAAACAAGCCCTAGACCAGGATCCTTCAGATCAAAGATATGATGGATACATGTATGAGACTGATGGACTCTTAAGATACCAAGGACAGATGTATGTTCCTAACTCAACAAGATTGAGGGAATTAGTGCTAACAAAATTTCACAATGCACTGTATTCAGGGCACCTCAGTGTAACAAAAATTATAGAGGGACTTGGACCATTGTACTTCTGGCCAGGACTTAGGAGGGATGTTACTACTTTTGTAACCTGATCTTTGGAATGCTAGCGAGTTAAGGATGAGCATGTACATCCGGCAAGACTTCTATACCCACATAGGGTGTCGGAATATAAATGGCAGGTAATCACTATGGATTTCATTCTGGGTTGCCTATGACCAAGACCTGACATAATGTCATCTTGGTTGTGGTTGATAAATTGACGAAAGTAGCTCACTTCATTCCTGGGAATCTTAAGGATGGTTCATTGGTCCTAGCAAAAAAGTTTGCGCAGGAGATTTTTCGGTTGCACGGAGTGCCAGAGACGATCATCTCTGATCGTGACACTCAAATGACTTCTAGGTTCTGGACTACATTGAATGCTTCTTTGGGGACCAAATTGAACTTCAGTTCAGCTTATCATCCTAAGAATGATGGTCAAGCGGAGAGGGTGAATCAAGTAGTAGAGGATCTCCTCAGAATGTACTGTATGGATCAACAGCATAAGTGGGAGGAGTACCTACCTTTAGTGGAGCTTGCATACAATAACTCATATCACACCTCTCTGGGAATGGCACCTTTCAAGGCCTTGTATGGCCGCAAATGTCGTACACCTATCAGTTGGGATAAGGTGGAAGACAGGATTGTCATTGGGCCAGAGATGTTGAGAGAGATGGAGGATCAAATGAAACTAATTAAGGAAAAGCTAAAATAAGCTTCAGATCGTCAGAAGAACTTTGCTGATAGGAATAGAATATTTAGACAATTCTCAGTGGGAGATAAGGTCTTACCACAGAAGAGTTCAATCTCATTCGACAAGAGCTCTAAGCTTTCCCCTAGATACGTTGGGCCATTTGATGTTTTGGAAGTTATCAATCCGGTTGCATATAGGCTTGCTCTACCACCAGCTCTATCCCGTATACATAATGTCTTCCATGATTTTGTGCTTAAGTTGTACCATCTAGTTGTTTCTCATATTTTTGACTGGCGTGCATTGCAAGTTCAAGATCCAAGGGTGGTGCTAGTGGAGACCACCAAGATTTTGGAGAGGCGCAACGTTAAGTTGCGGAACCAAGATGTTGTGCAATATAGGGTCCAATGAGACCAGTATTCAGTGGATAGTGCTACCAAAGAAAATGCAAAGGATATTGATAGATCTTTTCCATATTTTAGATTTTAGCATACTTTTATTTCTGCATATTATGACTGATTATATATATTGGATGTTTAAGACTATGTTATGTAGATGTTTTGTAATAAGACATTGAGACGATGTCTCTTCCAAGTGGGGAAGGATGTCACATCTCAGACTTTGATGCTTCTTGCATTTACTTTATGTGGAACTGATATATGAATAATTGTGTGTGGTAGAATAAATGTTATGTTGTTTGAAAAAATATTATTTTATTTTGAAATGATGCAATATAGAGAATGTTATTATGGAATGATGAATTATATTGCTTCAATTTATTTTTGGACACTAATCTATTAATGGGTCCCTGAGTTTTCAAAAGTTGCAAGTTGTTGAAGACCAAGAGTGTGGTTAAGGTAGAGGAGGCTAGCTACCTGGCAAGGTTAAGAAGGAATGGTTTCTCTTGCACACACACAAACACTTAGTAAACATATAGTTGCATTTAGAATTTTATTTTAGTTAATTATTTTATATTGTTCTTACTTTATAGTTAGTTATTTAAATTAATTGGTGGTAAATTTAAAAGTACATAGAAATAAAAGAAATAGTTTTATTTTATTTTAATAATTGATTTCATTTGAAGATTAAATGATACTTATTTATTATTTTGTGGATAATAGTGATGCATGGCAAATTAATCATGTTTTCTTTTAAAAATTAGTTTTATTAGATAAACTTGAAATAAATCTTAGAAAAGAAAGAAAGTTTTTCGAAAACAAATTAGTGAAATAGAAAACATTAGAAAAGTCGAAAAATTGAAGAAAAAAAGTTAAATTTAGAAAAACAAAAATAAAAAGCAACGCAAAACAAAGATGGGAAAAAGAGAGAAAATAATAAAAAGATAATAAACTCTTATTCTTTCAACAAGAAGATTCATTCAAAACTCTAGATTCATTTTTTCTCTATCTTGCATTCTACAAAAACAATAACTAAAGTAGAGTAGGGAATTTGAGAAAAGTAGAATAACAGTGGAAAGAGGAGAACAAGAGCAAGCCAAACGGAAAGCGTTTACCAGTTTTTTAATTCATTTTCCAATGTATTTAATTTCAAAATGTGTGAATAAATAATTGATTTGTGTGAAAGATTGAATCCCTTCGTTGAAACCCCAATTGTTTATTTCAGCTGTAATCATGCATTTGGTGTTTAATTGTTTAATTTTCTATATGAAAATTAGGAATCATGGTTGTACAAGTCTGTATTCTCTTATTCCCTTTATAATATATACATATATATAAATATAAATATGTACATCTATATATATATATATGTATATATTATATAATCTTATTGCTGCATATTGTATTTTGTACAAAGACCACAAATTGTATTTTAGATTTCTTTTTATATTTCACTAAATGGCTGCATTTAACCAGCAATAGATGTTATATTATATATATATATATATATTGCACCATATAACATATATACAGATATATAATACTATTATAAATAAATTTGAAAGAATATAAAATATCAAGTATTGTAACCGAAATCATCTCAATGGAAATCGTTGTTTTGATTTTGTTTATCAATTGCAAATTTATATGAAACATAGTTAATTATGCCACGGCAGCCATGGGAAGGCCGTTGTGGAGGAAAGTGACCCATCCCATAGGCCGCAGCCTATTGGAAGGGCGCCGCCTTCCACAAGCAGCGCCTCCCATAGGAAGCCATCACCCCCTTTACTCTGCCTTGGCGCTATGGTGAAATCAACCCTTATTAAAATTTAAAGCTTGCTTAAAGCATTCGCTTGTGTTAATTTATGATTGCGTTTTTTGGAATTTAATCTGCATGTATATATATATAGAGAGAGAGATATAAACATATAATACTGTAAATATAACATCATGTATGGCTGTAGGAAATCTCCAGTTTGGCTAGTGAATTTAATTTTGTTTAAAAATTAAATATTTTTAATATGAATTTACTTTTGTATGTATGTTTGTGTGTGTGTGTGTGTACATATATGTGAATGAGCAAGAATTACTTTCTGATATGAATATAATATAATTTTGTATTTTTATTTGAATTAAACCATTTCAATTGGAAAGTGGTTAATAGAATCTATTATGCAAAGAAAAGATATATAAACACATATATTTGTTATTTTCACATGGAATATAAGTAAATTGATTTTGTTGAGTTGTAGAACTATTTATGAACTTGTCTTTTTATGGGTTATTTCATTATCGATGGAAGTCAAAATATAGATACCAATTAGCGAACTTGGAATAAAATCTGTTTCTGAAAGGGCTTAATGATTAGTGAGTGCTTGTTATTTTAACAAACTTTTGAGATACTATGTTGTATTTATTCTTTCTATGAGATTACTTCCAAGACAGCATGCCGAATGTGGGCTCCCAGAGACGGTAATTTACCTTTTCTAAATTACCAATTTATTATTATTGCTTGGCCAAGCTATTGTACCAGTGAAATAGATGGTTTTAAAAGCCTAGATTTTATGTTATATATGTCTTTGCCACATTCTGTATGCGAGTATTATGTTATTCTAGTTTAGGAATTGCATATAGGCATCAGACACGCATCGAGAGATTTCCTCCTGCTTATACCGTTCTAGGTTGCTAGGCTCCTCGCGCAGGGTCGGTGCTTTCTTCGTGTTAGGAAGAAACCCGAGGAAGTTCAATACTTCGTGGTTGGGCGGAAAAAGCGTCTTAACCTCACTCTTGCCCTCGGCTTGTGGAAGACCTTCAGAGTCATGGTGGTTGAGGACAGAGATTATTATATTATATGGATATACTTCTTGTATTATACTTGTATGACTTGCATAGCCAATCTGTAAATGTAAACTTATCTTCACGAATGTATTTGATGTATTGATGTAAAACTTATACTTGTAACATTGAAACAAATGTAATGTAACACCCTATTGGTGTATGAGATTGTAATTCATTATTGTAACTTGCCTTAGAGCATTTATAGATATTTTATTTAATATATTTTTATCACTTTCCTTATTTGGATTATGCTTTGCTTCTGGAGTACTATATTTAGTATGTTAGTTTTCCGAGCTTTACATTTGGTATCAAAGCGTCTAGGTTAAACTCTAGAACCTACGCCTAATTACGCTTAAATGCTATGTTTTTCAGAGTAATCCAGATGGATGCTAGATTTACTTATCAACGTGGAGGAGGATCCCGTAGTGATCCAGATGATAGATTGGATCAGATCCTGTCCTTGCTGAATCAACAAGGGGCCAGGATGGACAGTCTGGAGCAGGAAATATGAACAGGCCAACTAGGGTTGAACTCAAGTGGAGATGAGGGTAATGGAAATGAAACAAATAAAGGAAACCTTGTGACCGAAGGAAACCCAAGTAAGCAAGGGAAGGTGGCTAAGGAGTTGGGAAAGGACCTCAAGAAGGTCACCCCACCGAAATTTGATAGCAAGACAATTGGGGACGGGGCAGAAGCATGGGTGTTTGAGATGGTCAAGTATTTTTCCTTGCGTAATTTGTCCAATGAGACTAAGGCTATATGGGGATCATATCAACTCACTGGTGAGGCTACCACTTGGTGGGATAATGAAAAGGTTGAGAAGCGGTTGTTGCGTAGCAAGGTAACTTGGGATCAATTTCTACAGTTGTTTAGGAATAGGTGGCTACCATAGTTGTATTTTGACAAAAATATGATTGAATTCTAGAATCTCACTCAAGGGTGAATGAAAATAACTCAGTATTGATACCAAATCTAAAGCTCGAAAAACTCACATACTAGAAATAGTATCCCATAAAGCAATGCATAATTCAAATACGGAAAGTGATATAAATATATATATTAAATAAAAGATACACAAAAGCTCTAAAGAAAGTTACATTAATGAAATACAATCTCATACACCAATAGGGTGTTACATTACATCTGTTTCAATGTTACAAGTATACGTTTTACATCAATACATCAATACATCTGTGAAGATAAGTTTACATTTACAGATTGGATATGCAAGCCATACAAGAATAATACAAGAATCTCCATCCTCAACCGCCATGACTTTGCTGGTCTTCCGCAAGTCGAGGCCAAGAGTGAGGTTAAGGTGCCTTTTCCGCCCAACCACAAAGTACTGAACTTCCCCGGGTTTCTTCCTAACAGGAAGAAAGCACCGACCCTGCATGAGGAGCCTAGCAACCTAGAACGGTATAAGCAGGAGGGAATCTCTCGATGCGTGCCTGATGCCTATATGCAATTCCTAATCTAGAATAACATACCACTCACATACAGGATGTGGCAGAGACATATAAAATAATCTAGGCTTTTCAAACCATCTATTTCACTGGTACAGTAGCTTGGCCAATCAACAATAATGAAATAGTAATTTAGAAAAGGTAAATTGCCGTCTTTGGGAGCCCACATTCGGCATCCTGTCCCAGAAGTAATTTCATAGAAAGAGTAAATAAAGCATCTCACAAGATTGTTTAAATATCAAGCATTTACTACTCATTGGGTTTTTACAGAAAACACAATTTAACTCTAAAGTTTGTTATCTAAGTTTGCACGTCCGTCTATATTTATAATTCCATCGTTAATGAATTAACCCATAGGAAAACAAGTTGCTCATTATTTAATTCTACCACTCATTTCAATCCATTTATTTATATTCCATGTGAGATTAGCAAATATATGTATTTATATATCTTTTCATTTGCATAATAGATTCTAATAATCAATTTCCAATTGAAATGGTTTAATCTAAAAATAAATAAACAGTGGTATGTTTTTATATTCCAAAGGAGTACTTTCTAAATCAAATATGAGTATATTTTCCTTTTAGAAATCAAATCTTGCTCATACATATTCAGAAATCTAACAAATTAAAATCAGAAGTAATTATAAACTCAAAAATATATCATTTTGAAAACAGCAATATATATTGCAAATATAGACATCCCAATATACAAAAATACACACACACACACATATATATATATATATGTTCGCAGTTCAACTTCTGCAGACAAAGACAATTCCAGCGAAATTCATTCCATCGATTTTGTCAGTTATGCAAGGTTTAAAGCAAAATCTGCAAAGGGTTCCAATCTTTTCCCATAAGGGAAATTGCACTATATAGGGGTCGACAGTTGTCCCCATGGGAAGCGCTGCCTATGGGAGGCAGCACCCTTCCCACAGGCCGCGGCCTGGGATGGGTCGCTACCCTCCACAGCGCCCTTCCCATGGCTGCCATGGTTAAGACTTGACTATGTTTCATAAGAACTTCCAACAGATAAACAAAATCAATGCAGCAAATACCATTTGGATGACTTCGATTCAGAGAATGATATTATTTATCCATTCATAAATATATATATACACCATAGTTGAAAAACTCGGACTCGGCAGGTCCAAATTTTTTGAAAACTCGGGACTCAACAAAAACTCGGGGAAAAACTCGGCAATAACTCGGCAAATTTATCGAACATTTGAAAAAACACAATTTTTAAAAATATTCTTAAAAAACACACCATATAAACTGAATTTGTAAAACATATTATTGATTTCATCATATATAAACCAAAATTAGAGTTTAATACATATCAATCATAAATTAGTTTTTTACTGGTTTGAACTTTGAGAATTAAACAAAGTCAAATATAACATATTTATGTTTAATTTTGATAAAAAAATTTCAAATTTAAAAGACTTAAGCCTTTTAAATTTGATAAAATTATATATTTAAAAGAGTTAAATTTAAATATATTTATTACTTAAGACTTTAAATTTATAATATTATACTTAAAGTTAATTTTTTTATCAAATTTAAAAGGCTTTAAGTCTTTTAAATTTGATAACTTAAATTTAAATATATTTATTACTTAAGACTTTAAATTTATAATATTATACTTAAAGATAAGCCTTTTAAATTTGATAAAATTTTATCAAATTTTTATCAAATTTAAAAGACTTAACTTTAAGTATAATATTATAAATTTAAAGTCTTAAGTAATAATTAATAAATATATTTAAATTTAAGATTTTT
This sequence comes from Sequoia sempervirens, assembly GCA_007258455.2. Taxonomy (NCBI): domain Eukaryota; kingdom Viridiplantae; phylum Streptophyta; class Pinopsida; order Cupressales; family Cupressaceae; genus Sequoia; species Sequoia sempervirens. The sequence continues at coordinate 59,285 of VDFB02251823.1, forward strand.
AAATATATTTATTACTTAATATTATATTTATAATTATATAACTATATTAATATTTGAAAAATTAGAAATTTTTGATTTAATTTATTTTTAAAAAAAAATTAATTAGAAATATTATTATAAAAAACTAATATTTGTGATACATATAATATTTAGAAATAGTATTATAAAAAATAATTTTTAAAAATATTAGAAATAAATTAGAAATATTATTTGATAGTAGATGCACAATAATATTAGAAATTTTTAATTTAATTTTTTTTTTTTTAAAAGTAGACAATAGAACTTCGATTTTTTTAAGTTTTCAAAACCCTAGAAAATTTTAAGGGAAAAATTGCAAGAAAAAGCTCACAAAACGCAAGCAAAAAACGCAAACGAAAAACAATGAAACTAGTTGAATCTCAATCACGCGTGCCCTGGTCGGATATTTCTCCTGCCACCATCGGTTTTGTTTTGCTCAAACATCGTTGTTTTTTCCCTGCTATATGACGTCGTCGTTTTATCGCAGGCGTGAAAAAATGAGTCAAAAACGAAATCGGAGTCAATATTTAATGAAAAACTTAGGGCACATTTTGTTTTCACCGATTTTTACTGTTATTACGCGTGATTTTTACATGTTAAATCACTACGCTTTTTTCTGTTTACTCGGACGCAAGTTTTCTAGCGATTAACTCACCTGCATGAAAACAAAACGATTACTCGCAATTTAGGCGAGTTTTTTGCGATTTTTTCATCTATGATATACACAATGGTATTATATATGTGTATTTATTAAACGCTACAATATAATATATATATATATATATGAATGATAATATTATTGCAAAACTAATAAAAACATCAATTCATTAATTCATTAAAAATAAAATTTGTATTTCTGTACAGGATACAATTTGCAGCAATAAGATAATATAATATACATACATACATACATACATACATACATACATATATATATATTATATATATATATAAACATGTAAACATCAAACGCATGATTACAATTGATATACACAACGGGTATCAACGAAGGAATTCAATCTTTCCCACAATACAAACATTTATTCACACATTCTGAAATTAAATACATTGGAAAATGAATTAAAAACCTGGTAAACACTTTTCGTTTTGGCTCACTCTTCTTCTCCTTCTCTTTTCACTGTTCTTTTCTACTTTGCTCAAAGTCCCTACTCTACTTCAGTTATTGTTTTTACAGAATGAAAAATAGAGAAAAATGAATCTAGCGTTCTAAATGAATCTTCTAGTTGAAAGAATAAGAGATTTTATTATCTTTTATTATTTTCTCTCTTTTTCTATCTTTGTTTTGCTTTGTTTTTTTGTTTTGTTTTTCTAAATTTAACTTCTTTTTCTCCATTTTTTCTACTTTTCTAATGTTTTCTATCTCATTGATTTGTTTTCGAAAATATTTCTTTATTTTCCAAGATTTATTTCAAGTTTATCTAATAAAACTAATTTTTGAAAGAAAACATGATTTATTTGCCATGCAACACAATTATCCACAAAATACTAAATAAATATCATTTAATCTTTAAATGAAATCAATTATTTAAATAAATAAAAACTATTTCTTTTATTTCTATGTATTTTTAATTTATCACCAACTAATTTAAATAACTAACTATAAAGTACAAAACATTATAAAATAATTAACTAAATGAAATTATAAATGCAGCTATATGTTTATTAAGTGTTTGTGTGTGTGCGAGAGAAACCATTCTATCTTAACCCTGCCAAATAGCTAGCCTTCTCTACCTTAACCATGCCCTTGGTCTTCAACAACCTGCAACTCATGAAAACTCAAGCACCCATTAATAGATTAGTGTCCAAGAAAATATAAATCGAAGCAATATAATTTATCATTCCAAAATAACATTTTCTTAATTGCATCATTTCGAAATAAATAATATTCATTGCATTTCAATAAAATAAACATTCACTTATTTCATCTTTCAAATAACATAACATTTATTCTACCATATACAATTATTCATATATCAATTCCACATAAAATAAATGCAAGCAGCATCAAAGTTTGAGACACGACATCCTTCCCCACTTGGAAGAGACATCGTCTTGACGTCTTATTAAAAAACATCTACATAACATAGTCTTAAACATCAAGTATATGTAATAAAAGTCATAATATGCACAAATAAAAAGTACGCTAAAATCTCAAATGCGGGAATGATCTATCAATATCCTTTGCATTCTCCCAGGTGGCACTATCCACTGAATACTAGTCCCACTAGACCCTATACTGCACAACATCTCGGTTCTGCAACTTAACGTTGCGCCTCTCCAAAATCCTAGTGGGCTCCACTAGCACCACCCCTGGATCCTGAACCTGCAATGCACACCAGTCAAGAATATGAGAAATAGTTGGATGGTACGGCTTAAGCACAAAAACATAGAAGACATTATGTATACGGGAAAGAGCCAATGGTAGAGCAAGCCTATATGCAACCGAATTGATAGCTTCCAAAACATCAAATGGCCCAACATATCTAGGGGCAAGCTTAGAGCTCTTGCCAAAAGAGATTGAACTCTTCTACGGTCAAACCCTCAAGAAGACCTTATCTCCCACTGAGAACTGTCTAAATGTTTTGTTCCTATCTACAAAGCTCTTCTAATGATCTAAAGCTTGTTTCAACTTTTCTTTAATTAGCTTCATTTGATCCTCCATCTCTCTCAACATCTCTGGCTCGATAACAATCATGTCTTCCACCTTATCCCAACTGATAGGTGTACGACATTTGCGGCCATACAAAGCCTCGAAAGGTGCCATTCCCAGAGAGGCATAATAGAGTTATTGTATGCAAACTCCATTAAAGGTAGATACTCCTCCCACTTATGTTGTTGATCCATACAATACATCCTAAGGAGATCCTCTACTACTTGATTCACCCTCTCCGTCTGACCATCGATCTCAAGATGATAAGTTGAACTAAAGTTCAATTTGGTCCCCAAAGAAGCATTCAACGTATTCCAGAATCTAGAAGTCATTTGAGTGTCGGGACCAAAGATGATCGTCTCCAGCACTCCATGCAACCGGAAAATCTCCTACACAAACTTTTTTGCTAGGATCAAAGATCCATCCTTAAGATTCCCAGGAATGAAGTGAGCTACTTTTGTCAATTTATCAACCATAACCAAGATGACATCATGTCAAATCTTGGTCATAGGCAATCCCTGAATGAAATCCATAGTGATTACCTACCATTTATATTCTGGCACCCTATGTGGGTATAGAAGTCTCGCCGGATGCACATGCTCAGCCTTAATTCGCTGGCATTCCAAACATCAGGCTACAAAAGCAATAACATCCCTCCTAAGTTCTGGCTAGAAATACAATGGTCTATGTCCCTCTACCATTTTTGTTACACTGGGGTGCCCTCAATACGGTGCATTATGAAATTCTGTTAACACCAATTCCCTCAATCCTGCTGGGTTAGGAATATACATCCGTCCTTGATATCTTAAGAGTCCATCAGTCTCAAACATATATCCATCATATCTATGATCCGAAGGATCCTGCCCTAGGGCTTGTTTCACCCTATCATGATGCTCATCTTCTGACAATGCTTGAACCACCCTCTGTCTAAAATTTGATCTTATAGTGACCATAGCTGCAAGGTGTCTTCTCTTGCTTAGGGCATCCGCTACTCTGTTTTCTTTTCCTTTTATATACTCAATGCCAAAATCATACTCGCTCAAAAACTCCAACCATTGTCTCTATCAAACATTCAGGTTGGGTTGAGTGAAAATATACTGCAGTCCCAAATGATCTGTTTTCTGTTTGAAAGGCTTCCCCAAAAGGTAGTGCCTCCACATTTGAAGGGCATGCACTATGGCAGCCAACTCCAAATTGTGTGGTGCATAGTTCAGTTCATGTTGCTTCAATTTTCTATATTCGTATGCCACCACCTGTCCATCCTACATAAGAACTGCTCCTACACCGTCTCCTGAAGCATCTGTTATCACTGTAAAGTGCCCATTTGGATTTGGCACAATCAAAATAGGTGCAGAAGTAAGTTTCTCCTTTAACAACTGAAATGCCTTCTCACACTTATTACTCCATTCAAATTTCTTTCCCTTTCTTTGGAGTGCAATGATGGGTGCTACGAAAGTTGAGAACCCCTTGAAAATTTTCCTATAATAGCCGGCAAGCCCCATAAAGCTCCGAACTTCTAAAGAATTTTGTGGTGCTGGCCCTTCCATGATTGCCTTTATCTTATCTGGGTCCACTGCTATCCCATCAGCTGAAATAACATGTCCCAAATAGTGCACCTTAGTCTGGTAAAAAGTGCATTTTGACATCTTTCGAAAAAAGCTTATGATCCCTCAAACACTGCAACACTATCCTCAAATGTTTGTCATGCTCTTCCTCTAACTTAGAATATATTAAGATATCATCCAGGAAAACTAGTACAAAGTCATCCAAGCAGTCCCAAAAGATGATGTTCATCAAATTCATAAAAGCTTCTGGGGCATTGGTTAGCCCAAATGGTAGCACCGTGAACTCATAGTGCCCGTATCTAGTCCTGAATGCAGTTTTGAAAATGTCTTCATCTTTTATCCTTAGCTGATGGTATCCCGATCTTAGATCGATCTTCAAGAATATCCTAGCCCCTTTCATTTGATCAAACAATTCATCTATTCTAGGACGGATATGCATTGGGGCAGCCTTTAAAGGCTAGCACAACACTCTGTACACCCATTTCCAGCAGCTAACATCATTTCCCATCCATAATGTAGTCATTTCCAGCCACATATTAGGTCGTACAATAGCCATACCGGTTCATATTGGCTGCAGTAATTCAGATCTGATCATTATTTGTTCAATATTGCATGTTGTACAAAGATTTAACAATTTTTTAAGAGTCATTTTATCAGCATTGTATTTTTGTTATCGATTAAATATCAGATCTGGGGTTTTGTTGATGATATTTATTGCTGCCATACATTATCCAACCCTTATTTATCAAGTGCAATATTCAGATTTGACTAATTTTCAATCACGAGTTATAGTTCTTGCAAGTGAGGGTTTGAAATAAGTAATTCCAACACTATATTTCCTTTTTCGTTTGTTGTTTTTAATTGTTCGTTTGCTAGGAAAATTCAGATAATGCAAAAGAAAGCAGAAAAATAGAAAATTCATAATTTGGAGACATTACATCCCTGGAGGTTATTAGAGGATGATTGAAGCAACAAAGAAAGATCTCAAAAGAATGAGATGATAGTACATTATTGTTTGAAGCTCGAAGTGTGCAATCAAACAATCATTATCTTTGTCATATAGATGAAGTATACCAAGTCATTGCTCAAAAAGTTCAAAATGGTAGACTACAAGCCTATGTCAACACCAATTGAAACGGCCTTTCAACTATCAAGCAATGATTTGTAACCCCAGGTGAATGCAACTCTTTATCACTAATTGATCAGGGGTCAAATTTACGTGATATTCATCAGGCCAGATATCAACTGTGTTGTCAGCTATCTTTTAAGGTTCATGTAGAAACCACGTCAATAGAAAGTAGAAAAGCAAGTGTTGAGTTACATCCATGGTACAATTGAACATGGCCTAGAATAAAAGTAGAATGATCAATTGTCTTCACTAGATATATAGACGTGGACTATGTAAGCTCTCTACTTGACAAGAAATCCACTTTAGGATTTGTATTCTTTTTGGTATCTGGTCCAATATCATGGGAAAGTAAGAAGCAAACTACTAATGTTCAATCTTCCACTAAAGCAAAATATCTAGCCATAGGTGGAGTTATTTGCAGAGTGATATTGTTACATGACATACTAAAGGAAATGGGCATGCTTGAAACACAAACCTACAATATTGTTCTATGAAAATCAAGGTGTGTTCAGAATTGTCCACAATTTAGTCTTTCACAAGCACACAAAACACATTGAGGTTCAATACCACTACGTCCATGAACATATTCAACAACAAAATATGCAGGTCCAATTTTTTTCTACTCAAGAGCAACATGCTAATGTTTTCACCAAATTGCTTACAACCATGAAGTTCAAAGCTTTTCAACACTTCTTGACTAGTGCTTTTGCAAAAAAGAATGTAATAAGTAGTGGGGGAGTGGGGGAAGGGGCAAGAGTGGGGTTGTCAACATAATTTGATATTACATCATAATAGACCTATTACCCAATTTTCACCTACGGGCTCGATCAGGCAGGATAAATTATGTTTCAGGTGTTCTTGTAGGCCAAATGGGACATTTGCATCAAGGGTTAGGTCATGTATCTGACGCTATTTCTCAGGGAGGTCTGTTGGAAGGCATGCCTCGATTGGATTTAGCACAAAACTCATCAGAGATGGGGGTCGGCAAGACCCTCCTGTTGTCTTGCCGACTAGCAGTGCGTTCTATTTGGCTGAGTGCGCTAGTCGCTAGGAGTTTCGGGTCGCCATGAGTCTTCATGTATCTCTCTGCGTGGAAGGAGGTCATGCCGATAGTTGTTCACAGGGGTGGCGTCGGAGAAAGATTTGAATTCGCTATAATGTCTCGGCGACCAAGTGAAGTCTCACCGAAGGGATGATGCCTTCGGTATAAGGTTGTGCCTTTGGGGAAAGGTCTGGCCGACAAGATAAAGTCTCGGCGAAAAGGGATGTCATCGCGAAGAAAGGTGGGCCTCGCTGTAATGTCTCGGCGACCGAACGAAGTCTCGCCGAAGGGGATTGCCTTCGGCATAATGTCTCACCGAAACATGGGGGTCTCATCGAAAGAAATGATTGGAGCTCGGGGAAAGCGGAACTCCTTCGGCGTAATGTGGTAGCTTCGGAGAAAGGTCTCGCCGAAGCGAATGGTGTCGGGGAGATGTCTTCCTGAAAGGATGGGGTCTCGGCGAAAGTTGGTGCCTTCGCTATAATGTTTCGCCGACCCGATGGAGGTCTCCGATATGAAATGAGCTCAGCCTAAAGATTTGAGTTAGCGTGATGTCACCGGTGACCAAAGCGGAGTCGGCCAAAGATTTAGGTTCAAAGGGTCGTCGACGGAAAGGTCCGCGAAATAGAATGAGCTCGGGAGAATGGAGGAGCTCGCCGTGGCGTCGGCCGACCGATGGGAGTCTCCGATATGAAATAAGCTCGGCGAAGGATGTCCCGCATAAAGTCTTGCCGAATCGGGTGTCTAGGTGATGAAATATGGATATCGGTATAACTCCTGCGGCTCGATATGAAGTCCTTAGACCATGGTATGTCTTGCCGGTATCCCGGTCGCATTGGGAGACCGAATTAGTGTCTGCGATACTTTGTCGCCCGAGGAAGCTTGCGTGGCATCTTTTCAACCAATCGGAGGGAACTGTGGGCAGTTTGACTGTCACGACTATCCTTGTGAGGAAGATCAACTGAATGAAAGCAACATGGATCTGCTCTGTGATCAAGGGTGATGAATCGGTTCGAAGGCAATAGTGTTGTCTCTATGGAGGCCGACTACAGGGAAAATCTGATGCTGTTTCTAGAAGGGATCAATTGCAGAAAGATCTAGAGCGGGAATCAGACAGAAAGGAAGAAGAATTCCGTGAGTCATAGTAACAGCTAGAATATTACTGGCACAGGGGGCTCAGCATTAATGATAATGCTTTAAAGCATTCAAAGCAGCCCTTCAAGGAAGTTCGAGGATAGACACGGAGGCCAGAAGTAAATGCAAGTATTCCATAAGATCTAAAAGCTTCTCCTGGGAGCGACTCTTCACCGACATGGACACGGGGATGCAATCGAATGCAAAATTAACTTCATTAAAAGATCTAGGGGCAGATCTTCCGAAGGTGATATTTTGTAAGCCCTAAGGGCTGACATCTTTTTGTATATATGGCATTTTTGCCTCTTTGTAAAGGAGTTCTCCTGATGCTTTTCGAAAGTCTGTGACTTTTGCAGTCCTTTCTCAGATTAGCAAACTTTTGTAACTCATTTTGGAGCATAGTATACAGAGTTTACCTTGGTCACTGTTGATGTTTCAGATTACCATCTTGTTCTTGCAAAGTGTTGTGCATTTCAGGTTCATGATCAAGTTATTTTGTGAATTTCTTCTATTCCTTTATGACTTTATCCTTTGTTTTCATGCCTTCCTTTGCAAAAGTATCATTATATAAATCACAAACTGTGTTTACATAATCACATATGGATTCTAGTATGTGAAAAGTCTTTTCCTCTCTTGAAAAAGTGTGTGAATCAAACCTGTTTGTGATATATTAATGCAAAGCTTACATAATTTGATGTGTAATCTTATGGTCATTGACAATTTTCAAGTGTAGCCTAAGTATTCCATTGCTCTTATCAGTTCGGTGTATCACCATAGTATTTAGTTTTATTTTTATGCACTCCTTCTCCCTTTCCCTTTTCGAGTCAGGTGAAACAAGCAAGGCCTTCTCCAGAGGACCTCTAAGTCTACAAGTGACCCACAGTTTAGAGGTCTTCCTTGAACACTGAGGTTGAGCATCTTCAACAAGGGTGCAATTTGTGTGATAACAAGACCATAAACAATAACAATAGTTAATATTGTTGTTGTTTATTGATCGATGGTTGAATGGTCACTTAAACATTTAACTAGCAACTACATGTATATACCCATAATATGCTTTGCTCTTTGCCTAACAATCTTGATAGATGTTCTCTATGTTCTAACAACCTTCGCTTCCATCACAAGCAAATCTTGGGCTCTGATTTATTCACAATCACATTAGCAGATCATCTGATCAACAATCAAATTGGATCAGCAAGGCTGAATATTTTGTCTTTTCTGAGGATGATCTTGTATGGGTTCACCATGTTGATCCTAAAACACAAGCAAAACACAAGCAATAGCCATGGAAAAGGAGAGAACATGAGAAAATCCCTTGTATGCTGATGTCACTAACAAACACAGATGGCAGGATTGCATCAGTATTGAGGATCTATCTCAAACACAAACATAGGACTGTTGGAAAAAAGCCACAACTGAACTGAAGATGGACCGGCCACAAAGTGGGCCGGTAGCTCAGTGGTAGAGCACTCCAGCAGCAAATGAGAGGTCCTAGGTTCAAATCCTAGCTGGTCCATGAATGCAAAATTCAACATGGTATCAAAGCCAGACCAAGCTAGGAGCCCCAGGCGCAGCAAATGTGGCTTATGGGGGGGTGTTGGAAAAAAGCCACACCTGAATTGAAGATGGACCAGCCACAAAGCAGGCCAATAGCTCAGTGGTAGAGCACTCCAGCAGCAAATAAGAGGTCCTAGGTTCAAGTACTAGCTGGTCCATGAATGCAAAATTCAACATGGTATCAGAGCCAAACCAGGCTAGGAGCCCCAGGCGCAGCAAATGTGGCTTATGGGGGGGTGTTGGAAAAAAGCCACACCCGAACTGAAGATGGATTGGCCACAAAGTGGGCCAGTAGCTCAGTGGTAGAGCACTCCAGTGGCAAATGAGAGGTCCTAGGTTCAAATCCTAGCTGGTCCATGAATGCAAAATTCAACAAGGACCCACATAGAGCTACAAAAGTTGGGCCAAGTGATGCAGTCTCCTCTCAACCATAGTTGAACTTTTGATATATGTTTTCGATGCCATGGATATCATAATCCATGAATTTTGTACACCTGAAACAATTAAAATATTTATATATTCAAAAATGTTTTTCTTTCAGCTCAAATTCACTTTTGTACTCATTTGATTGAGGTATACTTGTGTATGTGATCCAAGTGCTTCTAATTGATTGGTTTATTATGTCTTTAAAATTGATTTAATGAAGAGTGCATAGTAAAAGCTTGAAATCTTTAAAAAATCTATGCATCTCATGTGTTTTCAATTTGCTAAGTCTGACCCCGAGTCAAAAATCTGCCTGCTGAATCTGTGCTGAGTCCAAGTCTAGCAACAATAGCTATTAAAATTCTGCTCAAGCCATTTCCTATAATATGGTGCTAAAAATGTGCACAACTTTTCATGCTATTGCCAAGTACTGAATCATCATGAGCATGTCTTTCACTTCAAATTTTAAGGTTCTTAAAAGTTTTAATAATCTATCCCTTTTCTTTTTTATAGAATTGATTCCAGCATATCTTCCTAAGCACAGGTATCAAGAGATGTCACAGGAAATTGTATAGATGTAGTGAAACTTGTCCTATATTTGATTCCAGCATAGACTTTCTTATCAAGAGGATATGAATAAATACAAAGGGATTAAATTACAAATACCTGAACTGTGTCAAGAATTGCCTTCTTCACATCCTCAAGTCCACCAACATCTTCCCACTTTACATTTGGCACCTGTGAAAAGCATGAACATGCTTAACAGTTATTGCAAGAGTATAAAAACATATATTGTTCAAATTCAACAAAGAATTTCTTGATGTTAAAGTTCTTGCAGACAATACAAATAACAATTATATATGTGAGACTCTTTATGCACACAATGATCAACCTGAATTCATTTGCTTTCACGTTATTCACATTAAATATGAGAGCAGTAAAGAAAAAAAGATTTTCAGATTAATTGAGTTATCTTCTTACTTTTGGTGTCCCCAAAGATGATGCAGTTCTCTTTTTAATTCGCTCAAATGCTTGTTCCAAATCCTGCTTGCACAAGAAGTGTTCTTCAGCATTTGAAAACTTGTTTCTGTTCTCTGCTTCAGACAATTGCACATCAAAGCTTTCACTAAACTCAATCAATTCATTTTCCTTGCTCTTCTCAATTCTGGACACCAAGCTAGCTCCTGCATCAGCAATTATAGCTCGAATGTCCCTAGGCATGAATCCTGATGTCTGTCCAGCAATGTCCTTAAAAAACAGATCAAAATTATCCTGCAACCAACAAACTTTATCAATATGTCATAACTTCGGGAAAAAGAAAAGCCACTAAATATACAGAAGAAATGAACAAAAGGATGAACACTTTTTGTTCTCACATTGTCAGGACCACTTGCTGCACCATGAACAGACTGAGAGAGCAATTTGATCCGTTGGACCTCAGTAGGAGCACCCATACTTATTTCATGGCTGAAGCAACGCCTGATGGAGGGTGTAATATTTTCAGTACTGTCAGCAGCTGCTACTAAAAATGTTAGACCTTTTTTTATTCCCCAAGTTTTAGGTAGATTCTGCATTAAAGTAAATCACAAATTCAGTATTTTAAGGTACACATTAGATTAAAAGAATGTCTAGGTATGAGCAGCAAATTGAGACTTAAAAATAAACCAGAACAGCTCAGTTGTATATGTTTAAGAAGTTTTACAAGATTATCCTTTATTTCATCTGCATCAACATTATCCTCTTTCCTGTTTAGATGGGCCTCAGTAAATTGGCGAAGAACAGAAGCAATTTGAGAAGTAGATCCAGTCTGATCAGATGAAAAATTTCCACTTGTGGACGTTGCTAAGACATTGAAATGGCGCAATAGAAGAATGGCAGGTGCATATCTGTTCAAATTTCACAGTCATAAGAAATTGGATGCAACACACATAAGTGTAACCCATGCAATCCTAATCACATATACTTTATGCTTTAGTGCGTACAAGAGTAGATATAAATATGCAAATAAAAAAGAAATGGTACAGTTTTGGATTTGGAAGAGATTTGAAAAAAACAATGCACATGTTTGACCTAGCATTTGCTATACTATTAGCCTAACAATGTCAAGGTAGTCACAATGATCTAACACTAAGTAAACATTGGCATGGTAACGAGATGTCCATGAAGAGTATTTGTTGTGGAAAAATCGATATTCCCTTCTAATAAAAGTTCAACTTATAATCTATTTTCATTAAAGATAGATTCCAATTTTTTTGAAAATCAACTAAAAATAAAGCTATATTGAGCATCACTATATTAAGGGAATATAAATCCACTCTGTAGCTGGTTACCAGAAATTAATAATATTTACATAACAAATTCAGACATAATAAATAGATGCATGATGCCTCAAAAGGCAAGATTTTCCCAGGTCTAAACCAAACATTTCTTCAAAGGCAGTACTCCAAAATAAAAGGGTAATAAAGATTACCCTTGAGCAGTATTAAAAGCTTGCCCTAAAGCAACGGATGTCTTTCGGTCTGAAGCTCCCAAAAGATCATGGCAATTGTATTCAACAACATGTAGACCCAAGGCCTTTGCAACCTGTCTAACAATGGTGCGTTTCCCACAGCCTGCAACAATCAACCAAGACAAAAACTATGCAGTTACAAAGCCACTCCTCACATAGTCTAACTTCCTCTATATATATCTCCTAATCAATATACACAAATATATGTGCATTGTCTCTCAATGACTCTTAAAGCTATGAAAGAGAGAAAACATACTAATGTTCACAAATGACCTAGAGTGTACATCAAGTACAATAGCAAAAGACTAGGGAAAAAAAAAGGCTCTAGAGAAAAAAAAACAAACACAAAAGCTGGCTAAAAAATAAGGCAAACCCCTAAGCGAGAACAAAAAGAAGGAAGGAGGGGGAAGACCCTGCAATGTAATAAACAGAAGAAGACCATTAAGGTGAGCAACTGAAATACTCAAGTGTCTATGTTCTAAGATGCATTGGAGGAGCCAACAATGATGCCATCAATCATGGTGGGAGTATCAATGAAGAACCTGAGAATTCTCATCAAGGGAAGTATAAAGCTAAGGAGGCCAGGATCAACAACCCTAGGAGGTGGCCAATGTTGTTTAGAACCCCCCACCAACATTCATGGCCAAAGAACTACAGGTAGTGGGGGGAAAGCTCATAAATTGAACCCACCATTGAGATCTACACCATGGAACAAATGTGCAAGAGGGCACCTGCCACCAAGTTGATATAGAACCCCAACCACTAGGGTGAGAATTGTGACACAGAGCGCCCTAGCCTGTTATTGCCAAGATTGGTGCCTCTTCATTTTCAGTAGTCCTATCTCTTGATCCTTCCAATTCTAAATTTGTATCTTGGCAGGGACCAGTTCTATTCTATACTTTTTCCAAGTGTTTAGGAGTCTACTTTAATGTTTATCTTCTTGGATTGCTTGAGTTGCTTGTATTTGAAATGCTTCAAGGTGTCTATTGTTCTTGATTGTAATGAATCTGAAATAGATACATTTATGAAGTTTAAACCATATCGAGTCAGGCTTAATATGAAATCCAGTGATTTCTGATCAGCTTTTCAGTTTGGAAATTTGGTTAAATGAATTATTGCTGTAGATTTGGTTTGACTCCGAAAATTATGTAATAATGTTTAGAAGGAATTTGACATTGTGTTGTTCATTGCTCTAGGGTTATTTTTCTTGTTCCGTGAATTTCGAGGACTTTTTGATATCATGACAATGATTTTTAAGTATAAGTTTGTCTTGAAAAGGGAAAGACATAATTCAAACCCCTAAGGAATACTCTAATGTGTAATTTTACACTGGTTCTAGTATGCTCAGAGTTATAAAAAGCATGAAATGGTATATATTAGACATGAGTAGCTAGTAGAAAAATCAAAGGCAAGAAAGCATGATTTAAGAATTTATATTCAACGTAAGCGTAAAGCAAACTTTTGGAAGTGATGCATGTTGGAGGAGAATGTCTAGAAATTCCTAAGATGGTCCAAGTCTCTTCTCAAATATATTGCATGGGATAGTGTACAGTGTACATAGTACATGCACACCAAGCTCTATGATTTAAATCTAAACATTTCATGTTTGGAAGTATTGAACAATTTAGAAAATGCCAATATATGTCAACAATGTATGGTGTGTTATTATCTTTTGGTTTTTAATACTGTTTTTACTGCCCAAAGCCGCTTGCCTACTAATACATCTGCACCTTTTTTTTTACATTGAACATATACATCTGCACCTTGCAACATTGGATTAGAGCCAAATCAGCATACAAATTGGACTGCTTTATCACTTATCTGGCAGTGTTCCTCAGCTAAATGCTCATGCCCAGCATCATGTAAGTAATTTATTCAGCAATGACCTGGCCTGGCAAAAGTCATTTGACTATTGGTCGTTGGCGAAGTACCAAAGGCAATGAAGGCATTTATTTGCCTTGGAATTTGGAATCCTTCTTTGAGAAGTTTCAAGATAGTGAAAGCTTAGGTAAGAGTTTTGTTCTCCTTTTTTCTTTACTTTTAATACCTGCAGGCAGAAAAGCCCTGCTGAATCTAAGAACTTGCATGCATTTGAAAGCTGTTTTTGTTGAAGCTCTTAAGTTATTCGGTTGCATGAATGGAAATATTTCAAGTAAAGCATCTTTATTTTGGTTTTAAGAAGGTAATGGAGGAAAGTTCCAAACTACGTAAGTTTTCCTTTGGATTTTTATTGTTGAGTTCAACCATGTGATTGCCTTCTGATGGGGTGAAGGGTATAGTTTACTGGTCTATTTGACAGTTTGAAGTTTTATTATTCAGTTTAAAGCACAAACTTGTTACATCCCCTTTGACTTAAACATGTTTATGACAATGAAACTATGGTTGTTATGTTAGTTGCAAGTAACTGCTTTTAATGAGAATGTGAAATTGTGGAAAGAATAATTGTTTATATGTCATGATTTCAAATGTGAATGATTTTCTTATATATGCGAGTGGTTTACCCTATTCATGTGAAAATGAATGTGATCAAGAGATTATATTTAAATATATATAGATAAATATAAACGTTGAGAACGATCTAACCATAATTCTTGTCAGTGGATGCAGGATTGCTAATGCCACGAGAGAAAGGGGAATATCATCAGGGAGAGGACGTGGTTAACAATGGATCAATTTTATCATCAAACCTTGAGTCGGTGAAAGACAGTGAATCAAAGTCATAACTTGGCCATAAGTAAATTTAATATAATTATTGTTTAAGCAAGTCAATTTAAAATAAATATATCAATAATCACCTAATTAAAGAGTTTGCAAATGGTTATCAAATGTTGAATTAATAATAATAATTATAATTTCAATACATCGATCTAATTATGAAAATATATGAAAGGTCTAAAACCAAAAGTTAAAATGAATGGGAAATGCAGTCGGAGTTTTTGGAGGGGAAATTTTCGTTGGCTCATCACCTCGCATGTTGAAACGTCCAAGATCTAGGCAGTCGAAGGGATTCTTGGCGTTGGGTTGAGCTGAGATATTTTGTTTTAAGTTCTCTTTCCTATTCGCATGGGTTCTGACGTTTTTTTTTAACAATCGTTTTTGGGGTATCATGGGTATCAACATTTTGGTTCTGCTTTGACATTAAGCTAGTTGGCTCGATTTTTCCATTCATCCATTCACCTCTATTTATTATCACTCATTCTCATTATTGGAAACTCTCTCTCTGTAATCGTTTTCTTAAGTCTCAAGCTCACTTCATTTACTTCCGTCATTTCTCCATATTCGTGGGCGACTTCTTTAGCTATCATCTTTTGGAATATCCACTGTGAATGTTGGATGTGGCTGGGTCTGATAAGTAACCCGCATATCATTTTCTCAAGTGGAGGTGATTCCCAATTCTTGAATTCACAGCTTCATTTCTCTAGTCTGAAAATATTGGTGGATTGTAGTTTGACGTGACCTTCAGGATAAAAGAGTTTGGAGCTTCCAAGTTCAAATCTTCTTCATAGGCAAGTTATGTGTAACCTCTTCTATGTATATCTTTGCAACGGTGAATCCAGTTGAGAACTCTTTTGAAATAGAAAAGTAAACTCTCTAAATATACTCGTCTTCTGGAAGTAAAGCAAATTGAGTCTTAAATTATTTTCCTAGGGTCGTACTATGAAAGATTTACCTCTGTGAAAACCCGAACCTAGTTCTTGTCTTGCATTTGAATAACCTCTGTCAACTGTCATACTTCTGAAACTGTATCTTGAGTGAACTTTTTGTAAACATTTGGAAAAGCTTATTCTGTTTGATGAGGCCGAGAATCCTCTCTCCTCTCTTTTATTTAGATGTTAACCCTGTGCAAATCTTTTGCTCATTGAGTTCTTTAAGGAATGTACAAATGTTTAAACTTAAAATCCTCAATGCTGATTGGATCATGTCAGAATAGTAGGGCCAGACGTTGGCTTAAACCTGATCTGTGAGTAACCATTATCAAAGTTGTTTAAGTGCTTCCTCCTTAGCTTACTAAAATAGAACATAAGGCCTTGATCATTGGAAAAGGAAAGATTTGTTGAGCCTCTTATTCCTTGTTCATCTCTGTAAATCTGAATAGGAAACTTCCTAGAAAATAAGTCTTTCTCTTACCTCTT
Organism: Sequoia sempervirens; assembly: GCA_007258455.2. NCBI lineage: Eukaryota > Viridiplantae > Streptophyta > Pinopsida > Cupressales > Cupressaceae > Sequoia > Sequoia sempervirens. The sequence goes on from VDFB02251823.1 coordinate 75,466, forward strand.
AATGAGTCTAAAGGAAACCGAATGCTCTTAAGATGTGAATTGATAATAAACTAGCTCTCACTCTCTTTTATTATCTAATATAAATTGCTAAATCTGGAATCTAGAAGAAAGACTTGGAAACATTAAACTTGAACCAAGTGTTATAAATTGAGTCATGGAAATATAAAATCCTATGGATAAGATTTAACCCTGATCTAAGAGAAAATGATAACCAAACCTGATATAGTAAAATTAGACCTTGAGATAAGTATTATCATGTCGAGCAAGGGTGAGAATGCTGACGGCACAGGAGTGCCAGAAATATTAAAAATCCTTGGCCAAGGTATGAAGCCAGTTAGGCATTGGTCAACTATCATGAACTAGATATACTTCTGGTCAGAATGATCCTTCTGGTTAGGAGGTACCTACAGAGGAGGGATTGACCAGCGGTATAGGTTCATGACACCAGGCTCCAAATGGCAAAATGATAATTTGACCCATGTTGATTACCCTCGTGAAGGGTCGGGTTCTTTAGTTGAAAAAACTCAAGGGACCAGTAGGTCTTGGTTGGGCAGAAAAGCCCTTGATGATGTTTCACTTTCTCTCAATGATAGAGTTGTTCAAGCAATTCAACATGATGATGATGTCAAATTGTAATTCCAAGTACATGCATTTGTCAATTTAAGATTACTATCAATGCTGCAATAAATGTTATTTCCTTTAAGTTAATTGTTTGTATGTAAAAGACTGCAGTTGATTAGTTAGATAGTTATTTGAATTATTCAGCTGAAAAGAAAAATCTGAAATTAGTTAATGATTATAAAGAAGTTATTTCTTTCCTTCAGTTCGTTATTTTGTTAAATGGGAACCCTAGATCTTGTCGGATGAAATTTGGCAGTTAGTTTGCCATTTCTTAAACCATAGGATGACAGCTGTTACATTTGTTTCATAGCTGTAGTAATTGCTCATTACTTTCTGAAAGCAAAGAAAAGTAGTTATAATCCTTCTGTAATTTTCTGTTATTTGATTACAGTTAATAGTTTTCCTTTCAGCTGAAAAATGAAAATAAAAAGTTAGTTGATGAATTGTACAATGTAACAACATCAAAATTGATTTTCTTTTCCATTCAAATTGCAAAGGAAACCTAGCATGAAAACAAGTTAGTTGAACTTCGGCTGAATTTGGTAGTTGGTTACATTTTTTAAACTATAGAACAAGTAGAGTGTTACAAAACTGCTCCTATTTTGGTCACAACAGAGAGATTTTAATAGGCTTTCGTTGCAAGATTATTAGGCCTTGAAGCTTGTTTGGAGATATTAGTTGCCTAAATTCTGTGAATGCCTTTACGTTTTGAGCATAATGACAAGCTTTTTGTGTTTTTGTTTAACCTCTAGACGTGTCATAACGTGAATCTAACAAAAGACGTAAGTCTTGTTTTGTCTTGGAGAGCCATTATACATACAGTTTCAACCTTTTTCTATATCTAATGAGGACATGCCAGGGTTTGGAAAATAAATATATTGGTGTTGCAGGTAATGGGAATAGTGTGCTTGAGTCTATATGCAGAAGACCACTCATTCATTTGTCTTGAATACATAATCAACAGTTTCATTGCTTTTCCTTTTCAGCTTGGAATATTTAACAAAGGTCTGTTAAATGGATTTCAAAGCAGACTGCATTCTTCTTTTATTCCTTTGTTTGGTAAGCTCCTTGAAGAAGATTGTGCAAACTTGGATTTTGTCCTGCTTTGCACTTTCTAAGGTTTGAATCATGACTTTGTCAAAGTTTTGTGCTACCTGCAAGCTCATTGGTTTAAAATTTTGGAATATTATGTTCCAGCTTGAAGTTAAATACGGATTTTGATATAAAGATGACTTTGGGAAGTATTTTACTGCACCCAATGATGGATGAATATTATATTAATCTCCTGTTCAGATGGGTGCACAAGATTATAAGGGTTATCAGACCATTTTATTTTGTTCTTAGTTTGAAGTCTTAGTAATGTTTGATGTAAATGTGCCTGTATGGTGGTACTATAGTTCTGTTCTGAACATGGGATTGAGTGTAACTATTGATTAATCATGACATAGTGAAAGCATGGTTTGGGAACTGCTTGTTAAAATTGTTGCCTTCCATAACTTTGCTCTTCCATAAGATGGATGATGTAACAAGACATTTCTGTATGATAAGGATTTTAGAGGGTGAGTGATTTCTTTGTTTCTAAACAATGAAACCCTAACAGTATAAAGAGCAATGTTAAAGACCTGGTAATGGTGATAAGAGAGTGTTAATTCACTGCATGGTGGTTTTGTTTTGGTAATCATATTCATATTTTTGGCCACTGTTGATATAGCAATATGGTTATGGATTTGACAGTTGATTAAGATCATTAAGAAGATGTGTGTCATCTTAGTGTCCAAGAGGGTAAATTATTGTGTTCTCTTTTTCAGTTCACCTAAGGTTTAGATATGAACATGGGCCTCTCCTACCCATGTTCATATTTGAGAAAAGTTATTGGTTTATTTTGGTCTTTTTCTAAGCCATAAAGGGTTTTTAAATTATAACTTAAAGTCTTAAGTTACAAAATATTGATTTGTGCTTAGTGAGTTTTGTGAAAAATGTTAAAGATTACCTGATTAACTTCTTCAACTCATTTTAAAAGACAAAAGTTGTATAACTAACCTGATTTTATATAAGGACATTTAAGACACATAAACAGAAAGGGAGTCTTTACAGGTACAAAATTATTATTCCAGAAATATTTCATATTGAATTATTCTGTGTGAATACATTTGAGTTTGGCATTTGCTTGCTTGATGTTCATCACCTGACTTGAGGGTGGAGTATTTGGCTTTAAGTAGACAAGTACATCAAGTTAGTTTTTTTTCAATCCATACCAATTATTTGATCATTACATTAAGGTTGGCCATCTAATGATTGTTGGATGTTTTGCAGTCATGTTGATTCAGGATTTATGAACTTTCCTTTCAAATGATAGGATCTCATGCTGAGGAGTGAGCAAGGCCACAAATGAGAAAGGGACAAGGGTCCAATCAATCTAAACCAATTCTTCTGCTTTGCATGCCCAACTATCAACAATAGAGCATATATGCCCAAACTTCCTCTGTGTGATGCATGAATGTACCATCCAAATTGATTTCTTGTTGTAAGTTTTGAAGTGAGTTTCTAGTCATTCAACGTCATATGAAGTGAACATGTCCTTGGAACTAGATAGATCATTCGAGTATTTGAATCCATCGCTCAATGAGTGCATTGTTGCTTGAGAGCTCTACGCTGGGTATAGTGAATAAATCATGAACTTTACTTTCAAATTATAGGATCTCATGCTAGGAACAGCATGACAGTTTTGTTGGCTTCTCTTTCAACAAAGATTTGTTAGATTTAATAGGTTATTTTCCTTGTAATCACATTTTGTATTTCAAACTTATAAATACAAACATTTTGTCCTAATTGTTTATCAAATGACTCTTGTGTAATGTGTATCTGTTCAGTGTATGATACTTGTTTTGTCTTTTTTACTGCTATGATCTTTTTGTGTAGGCAGCCTTGTCTAGTTGAATTTTCTTTCCATTGTATTTTGTTAGTATTTATGGTGGCTCTATTCTCAATCAGCAAGGTATTTCAGTTAAAAGCATTATAGAGTTGCTGATCCTGTTTCAGACTGCATAATCATAGTGTTAATTCATAATATTACTAACTGCTATCTGATTACAAAGTAATTTAGTTATTTCATGTTTTATCTTTCATTTGTGGGCAAAGCAATTGAATTAATAAATCTTTCATCCTTTAAATCACAATATAGTTGCATGTTTCAGCTCTTTCTTAAAGGGGATGTTCCTTTTTCAATTATTCTCTTTCGCAAATTGAAATCATCAAACAGAACATTAAACCCAAATTTCCCAGAATCTACTAGGTTTAATATATGCACACTAGCAATCATTATTTTTAAGCAATTAAACTACTCTCTTTCCTGAGAATTAGTTCTTAGTTCTTAAGAATTCCACAATTAAACTGGTCTGATTTCATTTTGACCATCGCAACAGGCAATTGGGTTGATTCATTTCACTGAAACATTTCTTGGCATTAACACAACTGTACAAGAATGCAAGGAAGAGCAATGTCTCAGCAATCTGTGCTCAATTATACAAATATCAGAAGTGTCCAAAGGGCATTCGATGCCTCCAACAGCAGTAACAGACTGAGAGAAAGAAGTAATCAATCCAGTAGGTCAGGGATTACCAAAGAAACAATATGCCTAAACCAGGAGATCTCACAAAGAAAAAGGGCCAAGCACCTCTTATCGGGGTAGAAGAAGGAAAAAGAAAAGGATCCACCAAAAATCTTGATATAGACAATAGTAACTCCATGGATTTCATAGTAGATTGGACACTAGTAAATAAAATTCTCCTCAAATTCTACCTCTTGAAGGGAACAAAGGCAGCATAGCCTTTCACTTTGTAAAATATGGTGATCCATTTCAACACAAAGCTGATTGGAACACAACCATAGCTAGCCAAGGGAATTCCTCAAACTATGAGAGCAATGATGCTAAAAATAGGTGGGCTGAACAATGATCCAATCAACAACCTCTAAGAAATGCTTAACATAAAAAGTTGGTTTGGGGCTAAGAGAACTCAAAGGGGATGTCTAAGTAACTTGGATGTACTAACACTAAATGTCCTTTCTAATGAATTGATTAAGCATCTCTTTTCTTGGAAGAAGTCAATGAGAAGAAAATAAAGAGAACTTGAAGAGAGGGAGTTGTTTGAGAGAAATGCCAATAAATTGGAAGAACAAGTACACCTCGAAGAACCAACAACATTGATGCCTATGGTGGCCCAAAGAGGCAATCTCTTCCAAGGAACATAGCATCAAGGGAGTATATCTCCCAGCAACAAAGGTGAATCGCTCATAGATCTCAGCTTGTGCATAAACCAAATTAGTCCAAAGATAAGTCTCAAAACAAAGGGGTCGGGCAGCAAATTTGGCCTAGACAATACATTAAGGATCCATCTATTTGCACTAGATAATATGCTGAAGCATAATTTTTAAACCCTATCAACCCAAGCCCAATTGCAAGAACCCAATCTAGGGAAAATAACATCAAGGCAAAATAGGAAACATTAGGGCAAAATTATGAACCTTCCAAAAAACTATTTAACAATTAATGAAATCAGGAATAATGAACCTTCCAAAGAACTTTTAAATAAATAACATCAGAGTAAAATAGGAAACTATAGTGATGCCTATATAAAAGTTCTTAAAAACCACATATAATAAAGATAATTTCACAAGAATTTCCTTCCAGTATACTATCACTCTTTAATTAGAGCTATCTCCTGTTTGCTCCATTTAGTTGTTCTACTAAGGAACAAAATCCATGTTAACATTGCTTGCTAAAAAGCACTGCTTTAAGAAAAGGAAATAATCCATGAACTAGAAGATATACTATTAAATTAATTCAAGGAAAAATAGGTTACCTGATGGACCTTCCAAAAGTACTGTGGTCTTAAATTTGAAAGAAAATGCTGATGGATAAATGCAAGGCGCGAGCAAAAATGCCAACTGTTGAGCTATATCCTGTTGTAAAGCTGTGCAATCTACACTACAAGTAGCGAGGAAAGCAGGAGGCAAGAGGGAAGGTACACTGCCACCAAGTACTAGTGCAGTTTGATTGCAGTTGACACGGAGAATTGCTTCATTAGGCTCCATAGCCATGACCTAATGATAAGACCAGCAACAGAAATATTTCAGACATCTGACAACTAATATAAGAAACAAAACTAAGATTCTATTTCCAAAACTGGAAAACACCAGTTCAGTTAATTTTCCTCCAGTCTAAGATTGTTAATGCTCCTCATTTCCAAACAAATTATGAAAAATGAAAAATACCTTAAAGTAGATCACATTGTCAGAAGAAAGTGATTTTGTCTTGCTGTTACAGTTACTGCAGAAATCGGATCTACAGTTCCAATCAAGCTGTATAGAGAATATATCTCCCCTTGCAAGAAGCCTGTCAACTTTGAAATAGCAGTGTAAAGCAGCATCTATCATTTCTTGCCGTTCTTCTACTTCTAGTGGATAGCCACTTCTTAAATTATCAAAGATTCTGCTGGAAGGTATTTTGACAAAGGATATCCTCAAGTGTGATGCATATCTAGGCATATCAGGTTTACAATATTCAAAACCACAATTTTGGTTTCTAGGCACTTTCTCTTTGGGAAATAAACATTGCAATTGATGAAGATCAGAATAAGGAATAATATCCACTACAGCAGTTGTCTTAAGATACTTATTTTCAGCAAAAGAACGATTGAGAAACAGAGAAGCAAATGAATCTTGACCACCACCTATGAGAACTTTCAGGCATGCTATATGCAGGCCAATATTAAAGGCCAACTCAGGTGAGAGATATGCCATATGTGGGTCAATGCAACTTCTTTCTTGAGGCAAACAGTAAGCAGGCAAAACGCCTTTCATATGATTTGCACAGGGAAAGTGGGAAAATGACAATTTCTGTGATTGGTTGAAGTCTGCAGAATTTCGATCTGGAGGATCCAAAACAAGGACTCTTGCAAGCCTTCCTAAGTTAGTATGAGCATCTTTTACAATCACCTGCAAGTAAAGAAAAGAAACTTAAGCATTCTCTGATATTTTCAGAGAGAAGCTCCATCATGGAAAGTAATTACATAAACTAAAATTTTAACAAAATATCTACAAACAACCCTGGCCACTGTATTCACTGCAATTTAAAAATGTATTAGTTCAGTTATTTATAATACTAACCTCAACTTGATGATCTACGAACATACAAGTGCAAGTCATATTTTACTTTATAGATGCAGAAACTGGGGTTAATAACATAAGAGAATTGTTTGAGATTAAATAATATAGAATGGTGCCAATAGGCCTTGGTTCAGAAGTATGATCAATAAAGTGTCAAGTTTCCACCAGGATTCAATTCCACCTGTATTTTCTCCTACTCCAATGACATGAATTCAAAAACATCATGAAGCCTTGTGCATGTACTTGACCGTAGTGCCCCTCCATATTGGTCTTTCTGGACATTTGTGTAAGTGTCTATTTGTGATTTTGTTGTTTATTGCATTACTGGATTATGTGGAAAACTTAATAGTTTTACATGGCCTTGTTTAATCAATCAATTAAATTAAAATTGATTTACAAGGTACTTTAAATAAAGTTGGGAATTAAATAATAATTAAATAAATTAATGAATTATAAAGGATATGGTTTGTTAATAAATAATTAAATTTAAATTGCTTTGTTAAATTTAAATCTCTGAATCATTTGATTAAATTAAAATTGATTTACAAGGTAGTTTAAATAAAGTTGGGAATTAAATAATAATTAAATAAATTAACGAATTATAAAGGATATGGTTTGTTAATAAATAATTAAATTTAAATTGCTTTGTTAAATTTAAATCTCCGAATGATTTATTAAATGATTAAGGCCGAGAGGAGATTTCTCAACACTTCATAAACATACACACACACACACACACACATATATATATATATAAATAGACTAATCTGTATATGAACAGTGAATGATTACCTAAGCCACCTTCCATGCATAATATCAATGGCTGAATCGAAGCAAACAGAAAGAGCCAAAAGAAGAATCGAGCACCATCAAAAAGTAAGGCGTCTACTCTCACAAAACACAGAAACTATTGAAATGAAGTTATCAATACCGATTGGTAACCTACATATACATATTAACAAACTAAACAAAACAAATGCCATAAAGTATATATATAGAAATTGAATTTCAGATGTGAATGAAACTATTGAAGAAAGGAAATCGAGTTTATTCAACATCGAATTATCACATACTGGAGTTTCAGGTTTATCAAACACACATTATATATATATTATATACATCGCTTACAGCACAAAACACACCTATCGTAAGCCCTATGTAATAAGCAAGTATCCACTGCCACTATAAACTTCTTTCCAGCGAATATAATGGAGCGACCTGTGGGCAGCGAATTCATAGGAAAGAATCACTACTGACAGTGATACAAGGGGACTGCAATCAGAATTAAGTCATGAAGAAATTATACAAAGACTAACCCACTCCCAAAACAGGTCGATGCAAAGGAGGATGATGCCACTTGAGGAGAATATTGGTGATGCAAAATGAAACAATCTGAAGAAGCAAGCTTGCACTAAGACAAGCGATGGCTGCTAAGAGCTAAGCTCACGCCCATGACAGCCGCCCCTACCGCCTGCGCCAAAACCTCAAAGACAAAAAGGTGGGGGAGTTTTGTGGGTTGCGTGGGAGAATCTCAAAGGCAAAATGCAGAAGCAATAATAGGGCAAGCGACAATGTAAAGCATTAACAGGCATTGAATGCCAAGGAGTCCTCACACTCCTCTCCAAACAAAGGCAATAAACAGCAAAAGAAACGAACAGCGAGCTCTCAGAATCAAAATATATAAGTATATACTCTAAGTCATGTAAATCAATTCCTATTATTTATGCATAGGCCGAACTCTTTAAGACCGGGTTAGAAGCATACAACAAAAGAAATTCTGAATTTCAGCTATAATCATCATGACTTTCATAGAAAAATAAGCATAGCAAGGAACCATCAGCATGGAAAGACACTTCAGCAGTAGGGAGTCTCGATTTTTCCTAAACTATCCTGCAGACACAAAACTCCTTTTTGCATTGAATAAAATTCGCTGTACATAGAGTCTGATGCCAAAATAAACTATAGCCCACAAGCTGGTCTATGCTATAAATCACAGAGAAGGTAAAGGCACAGATCGTTAATAGTATTATGCTATCAGACTCAAACAATTTCGTTTGTCAAAGAAGACACAATGCAAGGAAAACACAGGAAGGGACTCGCTTTATACAACAAAACCTAAGAGAATTCATCTGTGAAATTCAAGAAACCAGTAAGGTGAAAGAAGAAATCGACATGCCAATCCCGGGTATACCAAATGCAACGGTTATCTATTATACATGACAGACAATCGCACCAAGATTATTTACAGAACAACTGGATCATTAAATACACGAACAATAGCAAAGAAGAAAGACTCACCTGTACAATTCATTTTGCTTCCCTCCAGCTATTCCAATATCACGCATGCTAAATCATCCAAATTAGACTCGGTTCTCCATAGTGCACCAGTCAAGAAACCCCCTTCCCAAAACTCGGTCACTTATAGAGATTAACACATTCAAACACAATTTTCCCCAAAACGAAACTGTATTCTTTTCCGAATTCATTTGCAGAGCAAGAATTAGCTAATCAAAAAAAACATTTTTCCAAAACGAGCATGCTTCAAGATAAACAAGAAAAAGTTTTTATTTTTCTCGATAAAAATCCAAGAGATAAACTTTCGAAACTAAAAATTAACAACATAAGCAAGTTTCCCAATTGAAAATCAGTCTCGAGTCGTGCATGTGCACGAACTCCGACTTTTTTCCATTTTCACTTGTTTTAACAACAGTTCGAAAATCTTATCTTCTAGATTTATTTAAAATCACATTATTTTACCATATTTAAATGATTATCTTCACATGATAATAAATTATCAATTATTAAAATATAATTTAAAACAGTTCTTTTTACCAAAACAGTTTAATCTAATTAATTAATAGTAACTTATTTACTTTTAACAAAGCAATTTAAATTTAATTATTTATTTACAAACCATATCCTTTATAATTCATTAATTTATTTAATTATTATTTAATTCCCAACTTTATTTAAACTACCTTGTAAATCAATTTTCATTTAATTGACTGATTAAACAAGGCCATATAAAACTATTAAGTTTTCCACATAATCCAGTAACGCAATAAACAAGGAAATCACAAATAAACACTTACACAAATGTCCAGAAAGACCAATACGGAGGGGCACTACATTGACAGCTTTGTTGCAGTACGTTACCCTCAAACCTGGCGAGGAAAAAGAAAGTCAATGTTTTCAGTGCAGCCCCTCCAGGCATGTTTTTCGAAACTCACAACCTTAACACACACATTTATGTGTGTGTGTGTGTGTGTTATGGTAGCTTTGTGATGGCTTCTGCAGGAAAGAAATTATTTTTGTCAAGTTGAAATAAAACATACAACAGTATGTGGAAGCCAATGATGATTAGCTTTTGATTTTTCATTGACCCTACTTGAAACAAATCCTTTTGATTTTACTTGAAATTTTGCAGCTTCAGATATTATATTCTGCCCAAGGAAAAGGAGACGCTTGGTAATATGTATTAATAACATTAAAGCCTAAGAAGCAACACTGGGAAGGAAATAGATGGTTCAAGCAGTAAAATCAGAAGCCCCCTAACAAACTCTTGCTGGGAAAAGAATAAAAGTAGCCTCACAAAGTAGATATCAAAGACTCTTTTGACCTGTTTTTATATTAAGAGGAGTCAAATTGTCTAATCTAAATGGTTCTGCTATCTTGAAAATAATTTATCTAGTATCATGAGGGACTTCATAATCTGCAAAGCCTATATTGACTTTCCACACATTAAGGTGTCAACTCGGATGGACCTCAAACTTGACAGGTAAGAGATTTTCACAAAAGGGATTCTTATTTTAAAGGTAAACTGAAAGACAAAGAACAAATACTTGGAAAGGTTGTAATAGTTTGAAGTTTGAACCATGTGCAAATATTAAAAGAAATTAGCAAGCTCGTTTACTTCATTCTCTCTAATTAATGCCAACCCAAATGCCTATTTAAGCTGCAAATTGAATACTTGGGTCTGAATTGGACAGACTGTCACAGGAGTAACAGTATTTATGGGTAGATCATAAATCTATTTTTCCTTATGAAGAGTATCCCCAATAAAGATGTAAATCATTGACCCCTTTTTACTTATAAAGGGCATCCCCAATGACAATATTAATTACCTTTTTTAGATCCTGTTTGCAAGGAGAAGTGCAGACTCCAATTGATCATGCCGCTTTTATTGGGACAAAATGTGCAATATCTTTTCCAAATAAAATAGAATATTTGTCTAAAGGATGGGATAGCAACTCTACAAAGGGATTATAAGGCCAGGGTAAGGCCTAAGAAACATGATTATACAACGCTCTCAACTTGGAAACTGACAAATCTGCTTGGTGATAAAAAATTACTGTCAATGCACATTCATCATCCTTGAGTCATTGATTAGTTACCATATGCAGAACTACGATTTGAATATAAACATTCAGTAAGGTTCCTAATGAAGTGATATTTCTACCTATGGGACCTTCCAACTCTAATGACTCGATTCCTAATAGCAGTCTCCGGGGATATAGAAAATGATATAGGACATTAAAGAAAGAGTTACTAAGTTTTTACAAGCTGGTATAAAGCTAAGCATCCATAAGAATAAATGAATCAAACAATAATATCCTATTCAAGGGTTAAAGGGTTAATAGCAAAGAACATTAATGGTTGATAAGTAAAGTGCAAAGTGCCTAAGGATGGAGTTAAAATTAACTTCGATGGTGCATCGAAAGGGAACCTGGGAGAAGCTGGTGTGGGGTTTGTGGTAAGAGATGGATAAGGAATTTTGCACAAGAGGGCTCCAAATATTTAGGGTAAAAACCAATAATGAAGCTTAGGTTGAAGTCCTCCTAGCAGGTCTTCAAACTGCATATGTGGCAGGGTATAGAAGTGTCACTAACAAAAACCAATTATAGAAGGAGATTCTCAGGGTGATGTTGGAACAAGTTGTTTATTTTGAGTAATGGAATATTTAGTGAATGGTATGAAACAAGGGGAGATTTCATACATGGAAAGTTGTTAGGTGGAAGATTGGCCAAACCTCTCCACTCTTCTTGTTTATGATCGACTCTCATACTGTATTGTATTCTTATGTTGGTAATTTCCAACTGCCCATCAATGTCTCTAGATCTAGTTAAGTATGAATCACTGGCAATATTGCTTCAAGTGGGTATGTCCCTTCACATGTACAAGTTGTAAATATTATCATTCAAAGCAAGCAATCAATAAATAGGGAGCCACATGAAGCATGTAGATGAATGATGGTCAAGCTAGGTTTTATATAGCTTATGCTTGTGATGTCCTTTATTTGTTGGTCTTGATGTTGGTCTTCTCTTAAGATTTTTTATGTTTTTCTTGTTGTGGTATAGTATTAATGACAGGGGGTGGATGTTCTCATGACCCGTTCAAACATGGGAAGTTACAAATCACAAGCTTAAGAAAATTTTCAATTGTAACAATGTTGGGAAGTTAAAGGTCATCAAAGCTATCCTTGGCCTTTGAGGGATTAGATGACATTGGTAGGGTTTGCTCGAGGGGCACAATTTTTTCTTGAAGATTAAGGTGGTGATGAATGATATGGTAGTAAGAGAAAGTTCACTAAACCTTCTAGTTTGCCCTACTTTGAAGGATGAGTTTTTGCAAGACGAGATGGTGGGAGTGCAAGTGAGCTCTCCAATTTCAAAGGTCAAGGGCAAGGCACCTATGTTCAGAGATAGATAATCAAGGCGATGGATGTAATGTCCCCTTCTAAGGCATGAGCCAGGATGAGCTTAATTAGCTTAATTATTCTCGTGGGCTAATTATGAAGTAAAAGGGAATATTTTTATCTAATTAATTAATGTTATTAGTCCCAGTATATCATAAGGATAATGTTATTTAATTAAATTAATAAAGTAACTAAAGTGACTTGGTGATTATTTATGAGATATTAAAAAGTCACTTTATTATTATTATTCCTGGGGTTTATTTAAATATTAAAAGTGAGAATTTGAAAAGTCAGGGTGGAATTGCATACAAAAAGGAAAAAGTGAAGTCATTTGGATGATGCTTGATATTATTCTATTGTGTGATTTTGGAGAGCTTTATGAAGATTGAAACCTTAGGATGAAAACCCTACGAGTTACTAGGTTCGGTGGTAAAACTAATCTACCCTAGCCAGTCCCTTGGAGAAATTAGGTTCCTCACATTGAGCACTACAGGCAGAATTACGAAGAAATTTGTGATGTCTCTTCCAGAGACAAATTTCAGTGGCAGATATTAATTGAATGTATGAGAGTATTTCAAGTGATATTTATCATATATCTGCAGTTACACAACTTATATTCCCCTAATCGATTTTACAATCTGCAGCATTTATTGCGTGGAGGTTATTATTTTATTCAAGAGTCGTGGGTCTTTTTCCCTTAGCAGCGCCTCTCTTTTTATGAGTAAACTGTGCCTCTTATGGAGCCATACTAGTCTTTCTCATGCTCCTGCTTTTTATTGGAGGATTAAGGGTGACGTTAGGCACACAATCAGCAGTCAACAAGGTCAAGATGAGTCTACGCCCAGCCTAGTATGCCAGCGGTGGGAATTAAGGGAATCATGAACATTGGTATGAACCATATTAATATTCGAGTGGGTTGCGATCTCTTCAAGGTCCGATAACTTTAGTTTATGCACAAAATAAAGTGGAAGGCTGTGATTCTTGTATGACCATTTACCAAGTCAGAGATAGTTCCTTTATGTCATTGTTTCTTAATTCTGATACATGTTATAAAATATCACTCATCTGAAATTTTATATCTGAAATATATGTTGGTATAAATTTATGTATATGTTCCCATCTTAAAAGGTTTCTCATTCTAAAATTATAAATCTATGGGAAAGATTATGCTTTGAACACATTGCACAACATTTATCATCTTCTTGGGAATAATCTGAAAACAAGCTCAGTATAATGTCCTAGCAAACTGTTTGACAAAATGTCCGTTAACAATAAGTCATGAAATAAAAAAAATTGCATACAAATTTAGTTTGGGATAATTCAGTGGTATCAAATCTGGTGATCTTGCCAGCAGGTGGATTTTGGTGCATGATTTTGATAGCAGAAATTTCTGGACAGTATTGTCTTTTTCAGCAATTTGCATGTCTTTTAATGAATCCGGAAGACAGGGAATACATCACATATAGGAGAAATAGAGTCGTATATTCTGATTCGGAAGAGGAAAACATGGGGGATAGGAATGAACCACCAAAACATAGCACTATGCAGATTTTAAATGACCTTGCAAGAGGGCAACAAGAGTTGGTTCAACTACTCACCCAATTTATGACAAACAATCAAGGAAACCAACACAATTCTAGTAACAATGGTTCCGGTTCCGGAGGATCAAATGGGAACAATGGTAATAATGGTAACAATGGGAATCATGGTGAAGTGAGTAACACTCATGTGCCTACCCAAAATAACTCCAGGGCAGCAAGTCTCCTCGACCTCTTTTGCCTATTTTCTTGGAGGGGCAGGAAGCTGGAAACCAGGGGCAGCAAGGGCAAGGTGAAGGATTTAATGATTACTTGAGGAAGAACCAAACTTCGGGTGACTAATTTCATGTAGCCATGTCCTTACAGGAGTTTTGTACCATTAAGTATAGGAAAAAACCAAGGGATAACGACAGAGGTCCACAAAATCAATATCTTCAGTGGAAGGTTGGGAAGTTGTTTATACCCTCCTTTGATGGTTCTAACAAGTGCACAACTAGGGCTTGGATACAAAAGCTAGATACATATTTCCAACTCAACCCTATGATGGAAACTGAAGCAATTAAGTATGCTACACTACACTTAGACGCAAAGGCCCACAAATGGTGGTACCACAGGTTGGTTACATTAGGGCATGCGAATATTACTTCATCCCTGGATTTCACACAGAGGCTTATTGATCAATTTGATAAGAAGGATTCAAAGCTACACTTCAAGGAGCTAGCACAGCTCAAGCAGGTTAGGATAGTGGATGCTTATATCTCAGAGTTGCAAAGGCTCTCAATCATGGTGACTAATGTTTTGGAGCACAAGTTAATTGTCCTTTTCATTGAAGGGATGCCTAAGCCACTTCGTGGTTGGATTAAGGCCTTCAAGTCAAAGTCTCTACAAGATGACATTACTAGGGCAATAGACATGGAGAATTCAGCCCCAAAGAGCAAATTCCCATCTAAAATTTTTCCTCCGAAGAAGGATAATAAACCTTTCCAAAGAGAGTGGCCCAAGAAGAACACGAATGATGAGTTACATAATGAGCTTAGGAGGAAGAAGCTGTGTTTCAGCTGTAAGGAGCCATGGCAGCCAAGTCAGAGGTGTTTGGGGAAGGGGAAGATACACTATATTGAGGTAGTCTCAGATGGGGAAGAAGAAGAGAGGGAGGATGGTGCAACGAGTACAGGTGAGGCACAAGATGATTCTGATGAGGATTTTGTTGACCTAGAGGGAGTTGCGACAGATAAGGGGAAAGGAGGTACAATTGCCACCTTTCAAGTACACCATGGTATAACTCTTTCAGAGTACGAGGTGTATTATAGGGTCAATGTGTTATAGTATTGATTGATAGTGGGGCAACCCACAATTTTATTGATTTTGCATTGGTGGCTAAGAGGGGATTACTAGCACATGATTTTGAGAGCTTTAATGTGGTTGTGGCCAATGGATTTAATATGACACGTACTAAGAAGATTCCCCAATTGAGCATTGTCCTGGGTAACTATACAATTATAGATGATTTCTATGTAGTGAACATTGGGAACACCAATGTCATCTTGGAGGTACAGTGGTTACACTTGGGCAAGTATTCACAAAACTTCTAGACTATGGATTGAAGTTTAGGGCAGATGGCAAGAAGGTCTGAGAGGAATGACAAATGGAGCCCCCAGGATCATGTTGGCTACAAGGATGGAGAGCATCATTAGACATGGGGATATAGCATGGGCAACAAAGTGTCTAATCTTTTCTAAGACTTCTATTGAGAATAGTACTCCTTACCACATTGACATTCAGCCACTATTAGAAAAACATAAATTAGTGTTTGAGGAGATTCCTCCAAGTAGACCCCAGATCGAGGGTTCGAGCATGTCATTGAATTGGAGGAAGGATCTAAACCAGTCATCACTACTCCTTAGAGGCATCCTAAGAAGTTCAAGGATGAGATTGAGAAGACCACTAAGGAGTTACTCAAGATGGGTCACATTAGGCCCAACTCCAATCCTTTTGCTTCTTCGACTGTTTTGGTTAAGAAGGACGAAACTATGAGGATGTGCATAGACTATCATGCACTCAACAAGAAGACAATAAAGAATAGATATCCCATTCCCTGAATTGATGAGCTATTGGATGAGTTACACGAGGCAATCTACTTTTCGAAGATTGATCTTTGATCGGGTTATCATCAGATATGGGCGAGAGAGCAAGACGCTCATAAGACTGCTTTTCGATGTCATTATGAGCATTATGAGTTCTTAGTTATGCCCTTTGGGCTAACTAATGCACCGACTACCTTTCAATCCTGCATGAATCACATATTCAATAAGCAATTGAGGAAGTTCCTTCTGGTATTCTTCGATGACATTCTCACATACAGCAAGACATGGGAAGAGCACTTGAGACACTTGGACAAGGTGTTAGGGATAATGGAGGCTCAATCATTGTATGAAAAGGCGTCTAAGTGTGAGTTTGGATTGACAGAGATCCTTTACTTGGGGCATGTGATCAATGACAAAGGGGTTCAGGTGCATCAGGAGAAAACTCAAGCGATCATTGATTGACCACCTCAATTAATAATAAAGATGACAATGCATGCGTAAAATATATCTTTATTTGCTCATGAAGTTATTAAAGAAGACCAAAGATGGTCCACCAAGGATCAGAGTTGATCCGACTAGATCATACTACTCTCCTTGACGATACACAATGTATTTAAAGAACTCAATGGTTGCCAAGAGGAACACAACCGTTAACCAACCAATGCTTGTAACTACCCATAGCCGACAACTAATTAATACATAGTCAGATAACCAATATTACTAAAGCATAATAATATACATTGTATATTGACTACACCATCCCCCGCAAAGAAAAAAAAGCCATCTTCCAGATGACAAGTAAACATCAAGTAACATTAGGGAAGACATGCCAAACTAATGACGATATTGTGGATAAGGACTGATAAACCAACTTGGAAGTGTACTTTGCAAATTTGGACTTGGGGTGTACTTGGCAATTCAACTGAGTGTGATGGGGGTCTGGGGGCAACACCTCTTGCAAGGGTCAAGGGGTAGCACCCCCCGCAGGGTCGAGGGGCAACACCCCTTGGAAATTAGAGATTTTTCACCGCTTAACCGATGCATGATGTCAACCACGAAAGGAAGTTTTCGTATGGTGGTTAACGTCTGTACGATGTGATCATTGGGTCATACACAAGACTTATGCTTCTGCCATAGCTATCATACAATGTAGGCAATCCCTTCATCGCACAGTAAAATATTCTCCTCTCCACATACAGGAAAATTGGTTTGTGCATGTCGTACAAGAATTGCTACACTCTCAATCGTACGTCGTACGGCGTCATTCTTCCTCTTCTGTATGGCGCCATTCTTCTTCCTCTGTATGTTGCAATATTTCCCTCGTACGGCCTCCTTACACTATATGCTCCTCACCATACAATGTCTCCTTGACTTTGGTGAATGCATCATACTTCCTCCTATCTCCTTTGTCTTACGGTGTGCAAAACTCTCCCTAGCCATATGGTTCTCTCCTTCTATATGATCACCTTTAGGTTTTGCTGCTATTGTACGAGGATTGTCCCTCATCGTACAATCCCTCGCCATACTCTCTAATTTCCTTTTTTGAATATGTCATACGATAATGATGGCCAATTCAATCTTTGCCATATGACCACTTGAGATCTTCGTCGTACAACCACCTTAGATCTTCCTCGTACTACTATCTCTCTCCTTGTCGTACGACTACCTGTAAACTCTTTCATACATGACTATATGGATTTAGCCACGCTATGCTCTTCACCTTCTATCGTATGAAATTTTTTGAAAATTATCATATGGTGGTGTTTTTTCCTCGTGCCCATACATATTTCCTCTCCTCTTGCCATACGTCCTTCCTTTGTGAATCTTGTGGTTTGTTCTTTCTATCTCGTACAATGTACAAATCTTCCCTTCGTCATATAGTCTATGCATGTACAATATGTTCAAACCTTTTAATATAATCGAACTTTATAGTCAACCTTTTAAATGTACTCGAAGGCGTACTATTAGTAATTTTGCATTCTTCTACAAATTCAAATACCTATATTGCAACTTGTCCTTTTCCAACCACAGACTGCATCTCGCACACATAAACTGTCCAACATTTCGATATCATTTTTCATCGGTTGCTCTTCACTAAGAGTTGTAGCTTCAAGAAAATTACAAGTCGATGGAAATACCTCATAGTCCTCCATTTGCTAGTGAAATAGGCCACAAAGAGAATTTGTTTCATCATCTGAACATGATTGTAATTCCAAAATGCCTTCGTCGTTTAGTTCCATGAATTTTCTTCCTTCATCCACCAGTGATTCTCCTTTGGATTCTGACTCAGAAGATGCTAGTTCTTCACTCATCGCTTGATCCTTTAGGTCGATGACGTACTTCCTCCCGCCACTCTCAATGCAAAGTGTTTGTTTCCAGTTGTGGTCCACTTTGGCTGCAATCAACCACCCTCTCCCGAGCAATGGATTGTACGCCTTCTACAATCGGATGACAACAAAGTTTAGCAAAAATTGTTGTGTGTCAATTGTCACCTTTTGTGCCATCAGTGTACCAAGTGGTTTGATACCATGTTGATCGATGCCTACCAAGTGAAACGTTGGTGACCAGAGAGTTGGTTTCTCGAGGCACTTTTAGGTCTCCTCTGACAATACGTTAACTCCCGAGCCTCCATCAACGATGTTGT
This sequence comes from Sequoia sempervirens, assembly GCA_007258455.2. Taxonomy (NCBI): domain Eukaryota; kingdom Viridiplantae; phylum Streptophyta; class Pinopsida; order Cupressales; family Cupressaceae; genus Sequoia; species Sequoia sempervirens. The sequence continues at coordinate 94,213 of VDFB02251823.1, forward strand.
TTGTGAGTTTTCTTCCCATGATTTCCACCTGTATGATGGTCGGCTTCCTCCCGATGTTCACCATAACATCAAATCGAGGGCTTGTTCTCCATCTGGTGGCGATACTCATACGTCCTTGCTTGTACTTCCCTATCGAATTTGGTTGTCACCACCTATGTTCGTAATTGCCACTCTCAGTTGGGGCATTGTCTATAGAAGATTTGTTACCTTGATGGGTACAGTTGTCTGCAACATTTGTCATACAATGTTCTGTTCCGACTCCGACCGTGATGATGTACTTGCTACTTCATTGGAGGTTCTCCTTTGCTTGGCCATCACCTATTCTACTTCCACTTTGGCCTCTTGGAGTCTTTCCTTCTCCGTATGAGGATTTGGATAAACTACATTCTTTGTTTGTGCTCTGGTAATTGCCAGAACTTCCTCGTCCTCCACTTCCAACATGTTGATACCATTATGTTTCAAGTAGTTAGTGTCTTCATGGTCACCCAGTCCACACCATTTGCACAGTAATTGCACTTTGTCTTGTTTGTTTTGGCAGTCTCTCGCAAAGTGTCCCCATTCACTACATTCTCGGCATTGTATGATAGGACGTCCTTTGGAGTCATATTGTATTTGGCTTCGTCCTCTTTGATTTCAATAACCACCTGTCGATGCATTATGTGGAGTGAAATCCTCTCCCTACATAAAGAGTACTTGTGTACTCCTCCTCAAATTGTATGGGCATTCCTTTATTGAATGACCCATAACTTGGCAAATCTCATAAAAAAATCTTTTTAGGACAATTACCTTTTGTGTACCCTTCAATTTTGAACTCAGTACACCATAATTCGTTAGTTTCTTTGTTGGTTTCTCCGCCTTCAATTCTTTCATCATTCAAAGCATGTACCCGTTCTTGATTCATCATTGATGTTGTCATTTGAACTTCCATCTTCCTCTATTTCTCTTTTACTAAGCGAGGACATTTTAGATTCACTTTCTATGTCCATTGCCGGATTGTAGGCTTCAGCATATAATGACAAAGGCACTAATTTCATTTTCTTCTTCAATGAAGGAATCAATCCTTCAATGAACCATCTTTTCTTCAATCCATCGATTAGTTGGATTTCTAATTTCATCAATAACTCCTTCAGCCTTCGATTATAGGCTCGTACGTTTTCATGTTTTCCCTGCTTTGTATTGTATATCTTTGCTACAAATTCATTGCCATCTCTCAAAAGTTTGAATTCTTCCTAGAATGATATGTTTAATGCATCCCATGTGGCTTTGTGCGCTACATCTAATTTTGTCTACCAATCGAACGCTATGCCTTTGAGAGTCATTGGAAATGTTCTCAACCAATATGTTGTCATCTTGACCATTTGCTACCCAGATTGTCTTGCAAGTTTTACAATGTCGTACAAGGTCCTCCGACCCATTTCCAATGAACTTAGGAAGTTTCTAACGCTTCACATTGGGACTTACTAGAGGAGTCACCATCTTACCTCTTTGATGCACCTTCTATGAGGATAACCTATTTGGAGAGTTTTGATTCATACATTCCATTGTGTTCCCTGCACTCTCGAACACGCCACAATCATCTATTCGTCCCTCTTTAGTGTCCATCACCCTCAAGCTGCCTTTGGGGTCCTTACGGTGCGCCCTTTGTCCTACTGTTTTTGGCTCCAATCTTCCAATGTTTGATTCTTCCGTCAATGTCCATTGTTCAATCTGGCATATGGTCTCCATCAGACCATCAAGAGGATCTTCCTCACCTACCCCTTTGACAAAGTTTAACGGTATACACGGTTCTTCGTCGGCAAGGTTGGCAGTTTCTCCCTTGCCCTCAACGGTAAACCTTCTTCTTCACTTGGCAATGCTTCTTCGTCTATCGATGATGGTATGTATTGTTCTTTGTCAATGTTCTCTTCTTCACTTTCCTCTTCGTCCGACGTTGATGGTAAGAACCATGGATGAAAAACTCGCCAAAAACCCAACGAGTTTTTAAAAACTCATGAGTTTTTTTGCTTGACGAGTATTTGGACCATTTACTTGCTAGAAAAACACGACAAGTTTTTGGCGAGTTTTTCAAAAAAACGAGCTTTTAAAAAAAACTCAGCCGCTCAACAAAAAGAAACTCACGGTCTGAATAAAGGCAATTTCGATTCATTTTTTGCTCAACAAAATGATGTGTTCCATGAAGGTTTGTGTGGCTTTGATGGTCTTAATTTGGGTTTTTTGTTAATGCAAAATGATGTACACAATGAAGGTTTGTGTGGTTTTGGAGGTCTTAGTTTGGGCTTGGTGGTGAGGGCTCGACCCCTCGACCCCGCCTTGTATCGCGACAGGGAGCCCGTCAAGGGCGCTGCCCCCCAACCCCACAAGGGGTGTTGCCCCTCGAACCCGCTGGGGCGTTGCCCCTAGACCCCCACGAGGGGTGTTGCCCCTCGACCCCGCTGGGGCGTTGCCCCCAGACCCCCACGAGGGGTGTTGCCCCTCAACCCTGCTACTCTGCCCCTTGACCCCATTGGGGGCATTGCCCTCAAACTCCCATTGAATTCATTTGATTTTCTAGGTACTCTCCAAGTCCAAGTTTGCCTACAAGTCTTCATCTATAATATCGTCTAGTTCTACCTCTCCCCTAGTTTTCACTAGACATGGGAAAGAGGAAGATGTAAATTTGTAAAATATATTAATGTAGTATTTACTTTCAGTTTTACAAAAACAATTTGCCATTTTCATTTTGTTTCAGACTATCAGCATCAACGCATTCCACATGAGGATGCCATTTTGTACCCAATTTGCTTTCAAATCAATCAAATACAACTAGACTCAGCTTGTTTCTTTTATGTACTCATTTATTGACTCATTGGATGCATCTTATCATTGAATTTTGCAAAAAAAATGTGTTTTTATTGTCGAGTTTTTGGCAAGTTTTCGCCGAGTTTTTTGGGCTTGGCAAGTTTTTCAACTATGATACGAACGGTGCTCTGTTTTGGTCAGCGAGATCAATGTATGTTTTGTCGAGAAGTGGTAGATGTCGAGCTATCTCTACCCACTCTCCCTTCATACATTCTCTTGTCCTAACGGTTCTCTTTCTCTCCCAACTACGGCTTTTGCTTACGCTTCGGCTTCTACTCTCGATTGGACTTAGGCTTTCCCTCAAAAACCCTTCACCTTCTTCAACTTCACCCCTCAATCGTATCCTTCATTCTCTATGTTTGAAGATCCTTAAAGATCGCCTGATCCCTTGATCTTGACCACATTGTGGTCTCTTCTCGCCTTTATTGGGGTCTAAGGGCATGAATCTCTCAAATCTAACCCAATTTCTTTAAGGCAACGATGCCAAATGTTTGTTGCTCTGTCTAATAAATTAAATACATGAATTAATAATAAAGATGACAATGCATGCGTAAAATATATCTTTATTCGCTCATGAAATTACTACAGAAGAAGACCGGAGATGGTCAGCCAAGGATCAAAATCGATCTGACTAGATCATACTACTCTCCTTAACGATACACAATGTATTTAAAGGACTTGCAATTGCCAAGAGGAACACAACCGTTAACCAATTGAAGCTTGTAACTACCCACAGCCAACAACCTATTAATACAAACAATTAATACATAGTCAGATAGCCAGTATTACCAAAGCATAATAATAAACCTTGTACACCGACTACAATTGACAGAGCTGCGAGGATTCTTCAGGATATGCAGCTATTACAGAAAGTTCGTAAAGGGTTTTTCACAATTGGGAGCACCCTTAACTGACCTTACCAAGAAACAAGCAGTCATTCAATTGGTCAGAAGAGGCTTCACGGGTGTTTGACAGGTTGAAGGAAGTGATGACATCTTGTTTGGTTTTGGCCTTGCCCGATTTCACGCAGCCCTTCGTCCTTGTGTGATGCCTCAAGAGAAGGCATTAGAGCAATTTTGATGTAGAACAAACAGCCCATAGCATTTTTGAGCAGGAAGCTCAGGAGAAATGAGAAACTTTACTCCATCTATGACAAAGAGATGCTCGCCATAATGCATGCCTTGGCAAAATTTCAACAGTATCTAGTAGGTGGCAAATTTGTAGTCAAGATAGACCATAACAATTTAAGATATTTCTTGGAATAGACAAACCTTAATGAGCAGCAGCAAAAATGGATCAGCAAGGTGTAGGCCTATGATTTCGACATAGAGTATGTCAAAGGTAAGAATGTAGTTGTTGATGGCCTTTCCAAGAGGCCCGCTATGTGCTCTCTAGTGGAGATCTCAGTTGATTGGAAGGCCCACCTTTTGGTGGAGTATTCCAAGAACACTGCGGCTTGCAAGATCTTAGACGGGAAGACACAAGATGACAAGTGTTGGGTGGTGGATGATATCATCTACTACAAGGGCAGAATCTTCTTGGTCCCTGAGTCTAAGCTGAAGGATAAGATATTGAGAGCCATTCATAATACCACATTGGCAAGACATCCCGATTATTTCAAGGCTTATAGGCAGATTAGGGAGAAGTTCTCATGGAAGGGCCTCAAGGAGGGTGTTTTGTGGCATGTGAGGGAATGCACAACTTGTTAGTAAAACAAGTCAGAGCACACTTTTCCTACAAAAAATTGCAGCCATTACCCATTCCAAAGCAGAAATGGGAAAGTGTGTCTATGGATTTATCACCGATCTACCGAAAGTGCAGGGGAGAGACTACATTTATGTAGCTGTTGATCAATTGACCAAATTTGCTCACTTTTTCACCATCACCATAGAGTGCAAGGTACCACAGATAGCAGAGTTATTCTTTAGAGAGGTGTTTAGGTTTCATGGGTTGCCAATGAATATTATCAGTGAAGGGGTAGCAGATTCCTAAGTGCTTTTTGGCAAGAGTTATTTAGGTTAGCTGGCACAAAGTTGACTCCTAGCATAAGTTACCGCCCTTAGACAGATGGCTAGACTGAGATCGTGAACAAGCAGATTGAGGGTTATCTACGTAACTGTGTTAGGACAGCAGAGAGCATGGCTTAGGTGGTTGCACTTGGGAGAACACTATTACAATACCACCTTCCATATGTCTATTGAGATGACCCCCTTTTGAGCTCTATATGGGTATGACGCTCCTTCATTTTTGGATCTAGCATTCGAAGACAGTAGGGCTCCCAGAGCCAAGGACTGGATCCAAGAAAGTCACGATATCTTTAAGTCACTTAAGGATAATCTCCAAAGTGCCCAAAACCAGCAAAAGTTATATGCAGATCGGCACCAAGTAGAGAGGATTTTTGAGGTGGGAGACTTGGTTTTGTTACGCCTTCATCCCTACAGACGATCATCCTTGAAGAAAAGTGGTGTGGAGAAACTTAAGCCCTACTTCTATGGCCCTTACAAAGTTGTCTGTAGAGTGGGAGAATTAGCCTATGGGTTAGAGTTGCATGAGAGCAGCAAGATTCACAATGTGTTTCATGTTTTATGCCTCAATAAGGCACTAGGGCAGCATCTTACTTCACCAGAGCTTCCACCTTTGGATGAGGAGGGCAAATTAATCTCGGTTCCCAAGGAGATTGTTGACAAAAAAGGGAGGAAATTGAAGAGCAAAGTGGTCAAAGAATATTTGGTCAAATGGATGGACTTACCAGTAGAGGATGCCACCTGGGAGGGAGAGCAGATCTTACAAAATCCTAATCTACAATTGCTTGTGGGCAAGCAATTTCAGGAAGGGAGGCCTATAATGTCCCCTTCCAAGGCATGAGCCATGATGAGGTTAATTAGCCTAATTATTCCCGTGGGCTAATTACAAAGTACAAGGGAATATTTTAATTTAATTAATTAATGTTATATGTCCCAGAATATCATAAGGATAATGTTCTTTGATTAAATTAATAAAGTAACTAAAGTGACTTGGTGATTATTTATGAGATATTAAAAAGGTCACTTTATTATTATTCTCGGGGTTTATTTAAATATTAAAAGTGGGAATTTGAAAAGTCAAGGGGGAATTGCATATAAAAAGGAAAAAGTGAAGTCATTTGGATGATGCTTGATATTATTCTATTGGTGATTTTGGAGAGCTTTACGAAGTTCGAAACCCTAGGATGAAAATCCTATGGATTACTAGGTTTGGTGATGAAACTAATCTACCCTAGCTAGTCTGTTGGAGAAATTACACAAGTTTCTCACATTGAGCACTACAGGAGAAATTGTGAAGAAATTTGTGATGTCTCTTCCAAAGACAAATTTCAGTGGCAAATATTGATTGAATGTATGAGAGTATTTCAAGTGATATTTATCATATATCTGCAGTTACACAACTTATATTCCTCTAGTCGATTTTACAATCTGCAGCATTTATTGCGTGGAGGTTATTATTTTATTCAAGAGTCGTGGGTCTTTTTCCCTTAGTGTCGCCTCTCTTTTTATGAGTAAAGTAAATCATGCCTCTTTAGGAGCCGTAATAGTCTTTCTCATGCTGCTGCTTTTTACTGGAGGATTAAGGGTGATGTGGGGCACACAATCAGCAGTCAACAAGGTCAAGACGAGTCTACGCCCAGCCTAGTATGCCAGCGGTGGGAATTAAGGGAATCGTGAACATTGGAATGAGCCGTATTAATATTTGAGTGGGCTGCAATCTCTTCAAGGTCCGATAACTTTAGTTTATGCACAAAAGAAAGTGGAAGGCTGCGATTCTTGTATGCCATTTACCAGGTCAGAGAGTTCCTTTATGTAATTGTTTGTTAATTCTGATATATGTCATAAAATATTACTCATCTGAAAGTTTATATCAGAAATATGTTGGTATAAAATTTATGTATATGTTCCTATCTTGCTATGTTTCTTATTCTGAAATTATAAATCTGTAGGAAAGATTATGCTTTGAATACATTGCACAAACATTTATCATCTTCTTGGGAATAATCTGAAAACAAGCTCAGTATAATGTCCTGACAAACTGTTTGACAAAATGTTCGTTTAGTTTGGGATATTTCAAAGGATGAGATAGTCCAAGTTTTAATTATGGATATGTTGACATTAGAATATTTTTGTCAAGACCTTCATATGGCCATGAAACATATGTGGTAGTCTCTCAACATAAAGGGGTAATGGAGCTCATAGTAGCTATATAATCCCACTTTATAGGTTGATGGGTTGAAATAACAAAATGGCTCAAATTTAAATGGGCTAGATAATGCAATTGGTCTTATTGTTCCCTCAATGGAGTTAGTTGTTGTCTTTGGAAATAAGATATATAGTCAAGCATATATAGATGGTTGACAACTCCCTCAACTAGTATGGCTCATTGGAGAGTTTTACAAATGCCCTAATTCATCTTTCAATGTTTTTCTATGGACTTGGGTATATGGTTTTTATGCAGTTTTGTTATATAGGATGGAATGGTCTAGTAGTGGCTTCTCCATGTAGTTTCTGCTAGTTTGTCAGTGCTATCTATATCTAGTAGTAGTTTTTCCATGCCTTGTATAAGGGTTGTTCGTGCGAATTCTCAATTAATGTGTTGTATGCTCTTAGTTGGCCCTATATTATCTAAAAAATATATCAAATAGTCAGATGGTGTTTTAAAGTAACAAAAGATGCCAAGAAATAATTAATTAATTGAATAATAAGATGAAAATTTGCAAAATTACACAGGGAAAAAATGTGGCATGACCTCTAGTAGCAGAATTTGTTGGAAAGGATTTGGTCAGGGAAGTCAAAATGAGGCATGAAAATAGTGGCCGATACCGCAAGGGCATCCACTCTACTATTGTGCTCCCGTAGAATGAACCTGATGTTGAATGCCTCGAACCAATCAATTGCATTCCACACCCTTAGTTGATAAGACCGAAGGTGACTTTTATTTACTTGATAACGCCCTCTGATCTACTGCACGATCAGAGATCAAGTAAATAGGGCCCATCAAGTGCCTAGAGTCAACAACACAAGCATGTCCCATCATCAACCTATGGCCCATAATGTTTTTGATAGACTAGAGCTAAAGCACTTAAAAAAGGGTCAATTTACCTCCTCTTTTTCAAATCTGTCTAGGTAGGAGAAAAGCATCCTCCAAGAAGATTCTTTGGTTGGCTTTGAAGAGGAGCGCTTTCCTCTTTCAATTGGTGTATCTAGACTCTGAAGGAAGAAATTAAAAATTTTAACATCCATAAGGGTATTTTCATGCTTCTTTTTCCTTCCCATTCTCTTCAACAAGATCTTTCCTCCTCTTTGTGGTTCCACCAAGATTGAGAAATTTCTCCTTGGAAAAATCTTTTTTCTTGTTCTTGAACGATGACTCCATTTTCAAAGATTTGGATCCATCTTTATGGGCTCCCCCTTGACTTTTTTTAAGACTATTTGTTGAAGCTTGTTGGAGGCCTCAAGGACGTGTTTGAAATTGATGCCAAAACACTAAACAAGTCGCATACTATGTATGCCCATTTGAAGATTGCCAAAGATTCTAAAACAAATTGTCTTGTCTCTTTGTTTTGGATCACATGTTCAAGAGACTGATTATAAGAAGGTTCATTTCCATTGTTTCAAATGCCATAGGGTGGGGCATATTGCTAGCTTTTTCGCTAACCAACATTCCTCCCCATCTTGCAAAGTGCCTAGGACTTCTTCCAAAAAGGTGTAGAACCATAAGAGCATTTTTGAGGATCAAAAGGAGTTCCTCCACCTTTGCAACCATGATTGATTATTTTCCAGGGACCCAACTCCTCCTTTATAGAGATCTTTCTTATTGGAAAAAAAAGCTCCTTTGGATGTTTTGGCTTCATTTGGATGGCACCTCTTCTCCTTCTTGTTATATGGAGCCTAATCAGACTCGGAGGTTAAATTTTCCCCTTTTATCGGCATGGTTTCCCCCCAAATTATTTAACGGGGGTTTGGGGGCAGCACCCCCAAAACGAGGTCCAGACGGGGCACCCCTGAAACGTCACACGACTTTTATTATTTATAAAGGCATTGGGAGTTATTTTTCTATTGGCCAACATAAAAAAGCCCTATTTTTGTAACCGACATAAGTCTTGATAAAACAGCTAAGGGTTAGGGTTTTCGTTGATATTGTATTGTAGCATTTGCAGCGGTATTGAGTTGCAAGGATTGTTGGTTGTAATCGGTTCGATTTCCTGGATAATAATATTGGACTCTCTATTAGTGGATGTAGCCCGAGTTTGGGTGAACCACATTAAAAATTGTCTCTCACTGTTATTATTTCTGTGTTTTTTCATTCCTCTATTTAATCTTTATCTGCATTTAATTGATATCTTCTGCATGCAATACCTAACACTCCTATGTTGGTTCCCTTGATGGGAGAAGCTTCATTTGACATTCTGAACAATGGTGGAGTTTCTCCAAGAAGCCCGAACTTGCAACAGGTGGCATCATCAAAAAATGGGAAAGATGTGGTAATGTCTATTATGGAAGAAGGTCAAAGTTCTTCCCAAAGCAAGAATGAGGATCTTGATGACGATATGGTTTGACTAGCTAATAAGGGGATTAAGAGGAGGTTGGAATTAAGAGGTCAAGGCATTGCCAATATGAAGATCAATTTGGACACCTCCCTTTCTAAAAGTGAGAAAATCAGAGGAAGGAAAACTCAAGTTGATAGACTTTTAGATTGTACCATAGAGGAAACAATTATTGGATAACACACAATGGATGCATTTTTTCCTTCTTCATAGTGAAAGGAGAGTGGACCTCCTTTGGAGAGATGATGGTCCTTATTTGGAGTATTTGGGGCTTCAATGTACCTAATAAATAGAGTTTGGTAAAGAATCAACTCTTCCGACTGAAACCTGATGTGGTCTTTCTTCAAGCAATGAAAATGTTGGAAGCTGAAATTATTTCTTTCCTAGCTTCCCCATGGAAAATGTTTAAGGGTATCTTTGTGGATATTGCCAAGGCCTCAAGAGGGATGTGCATTCTTTGGAACCCTCAGTCAGTGTTTTTGGAGCTTTTGATTAAAAATACTAATTGGTATTTGTTGCCCCTTTAAACAATGTATGAAAATTCCATCGCCTTTCTACTCAACTTCTATGATCCTAATAGCATTGTCAGGAAGCATAGAGTTTGGAATGAGGTGTCTCAAAATCTCTCCATTTTGGATTCATGGCAAGTCCTGCTTGGAGGGAATTTTAATGCATCTCTAGCTCCTCTAACAAACATGATGGTTTTGAAAGAGCCAATCAGAAATTAATTTCAAATCTTTTATTCAAAGAAGTCACCTAAGCAATTTAATTCCAAAAAGGAGGGTTTTCTCTTGGACTAATAGAAGAAAATGTTTTTCCTACATTGCTGTAAGATTGGACTGCTTTTTGGTCTATCCTAAACAGTTGACTTAAGATTAGTTTTCAGAAACCTCTGTCCTCCCTATTGGTAGTTCAAATGATTACCCTATTTTCCTCAAGTTTTCTTTGGACACTCCTAGATGTCCTTTAAAATTTGAATTAACGTGGCTTGAGGATCAAAGATTGGTACCAAAGATTAGATCATGGTGGTCCTCTTGCCCCTCCCTTTCTGATTTTATATTGTTTAGGTTCCATCTTAAGATCAAAAGGTATTTTGTGCTTAATATCTTTGTCTTGAAACAAAGAGGTGTTTGGTAATATCCTTGTGGAAAAAGCTTAGATTTTACAAAATCTTGAGATGACTAATTCGAAGATCCATGCTTCAATTCTAATGGGTAGTCTTTTAGAACAAAAACAAGGTTTAATTAATTATTAAGAACAAGTTTTTCTTAGAGAAAAAAAATGGCAATAGAAATATAGAGATAAATGGGATAAGGAGGGGGGCAAGAATACTAAACATTTCCATGTAGCAACTTCAGCTCATCATCACATTAATAGGATCTCCACTATTCAATCTTCTTCGGGTGCCCTCTTCTTGGCCTCGTTAGACATGACAATGGAAGTTATTAATTATTTCCAATCCTTGTTTGAAGCTCTAGAGATTCATGGTTCAGAGGTGCAAGCACCTCTTTTTAAGTGTCTTCTTAATCACATTTCTCCATAGAACAATGATGTCTTGTTGGCCCCATTCTCAAAGGATGAGATCTAAGGTGTCATTTTTGCATTTAAAAAATGATAGAGCTCCCAATCTAAACGATTTCCTATTGGCTTTCTTTCAAGCTTGTTAGGATATTGTGGGGAATGATAGTGTCAGGGTAGTAAATGATTCACTTGCCTCTAGAAAATTGTTCAAGGAATTTAAAAGCACTTTTCTAGCTTTGATTCCTAAAAAAGCTAATCCCCTTGCAGATTTTTGTATGATTTCTCTATAGAATAACATTAACAAGATCATCTCTAAAGCTATTGTTGAAAGAGAGAAAGTTGTTCTACCATCTCTTATATCACCTAAACAAGGTGGTTTTGTGCATGGTTGTCAAATTCTTAATGCCATTGTTGTTACTCATTAGATTTTACATAAGTTGCCGAATCAGGTATGGGGATGAGTACAGATACGTGGGTACGGTATGCGGGTATGACAATTTTTGGGGAGGGGCTAGGTACGTTTGTGTATATATATGTATATATCTACATGTATATCTACCAGGGATATGCTAGAAGTATCATTATTTATTCAATAGAATATCAATATATTTAATATTATTTTATTAATAATAAATATTATATATTAATAGACTATATAATTATATTTAATAATATAAGATATTATATTTAGTTTTATTATTTAGTATTGATATTTAAATATATATATATAAAAAATAAATTTATAATTTATAATATATTATTTAAGTTTCAATAAATGTCAAATTTATTAGACTATTAGTATTTAATATTTATTATTTAAAATTTTAATCATATTATTATTAAAAATTCTTTGTTATAATTTGTATTTATATTATATAAATATTAACATTGTAAAAAATAATATAAATTATAAATTATAATTATAAAATAGTAATAATAATTTATAATTTTTATTAATTATTATATAAATATTAAAAAATATTAAACTAAAAATAATTCATTTTTAATATTATTAATACTATAGACTTATTTAATATTATAATAATATTATTTAACCCAATAAAATATAAATCATTTGTGAATGAGTAATCAAGAAATAAATAAATCATGACCATGGAAATAATTTTAAAAACCTATAAAAATGTCCCATGCATGCGCATTGTGTGCATACCCTAGCTTGTCCTTGAAAATGGCGATCTCTGCAAGAAAACAACATTTTTATCTACAAACAATCCGGAAATAGTGAAATGGATGCTAGAAACAGTTCGGAATCGTTTTGGAATACGTGAGCTTTGGAATCACATGGATACGGATGACGAGAGGCAAAAATGTTTCAAAGGGGACAAAACTGATTCCAAAGAGCATCCACAGGGTTTCCGACTCATATTCTAATTTTGGTACGATTCATACCCGGAGTCGTTGGGAAAAGGGAGCGATTCGGCTTCTTAGGATTTTACACTCTAGTAGTATGGTGATTAAGTTGGACAATGCTAAAGCTTATGACCATGTACGTTGGTCTTTCATGACGAGTTTTTTAGGCCTTTGGTTTTTTATAAAGATAGATTTCTTGGAGTATGAATGCAGATTCCAAAGCTTGGTTTTCAATTTTATTTATTGTCACCCTTGCGGAGTTCCTTCAACACTCCAAGAGTACCATACAAGGATACCCTCTATCTCATTGTTTATTTTAATGGTGGAGACTTTTGATCATTTTGTTGGATCTAAATGGGTTAGCAAATGTCTTGCAAGGTTTGAGTTTCCTCCCCATTTTCCCCTATTGACACATGTTCAATTTGGGGCCGCTATGGCCCTCTTTGTCAAAGCTACAATAGCAGAGTCTCAAGCTTTTAATTCAATTCTAGGTGGATACAAGTTTACTTCAGGTCATCTTATCAACGGAGATAAGTCCAAAATCTTCTTTCTCAATGTCACCCCTATAACTCAAAATAGAATATGTGAAACTCTCAGTATTGGTGTGGCTTGTCTCTCTAATAAATACCATGGAATTCCCCTATTAATTGGTCTCTCTCACTTACATCTCAAAAAGGATGTATTTGATCATGTTCAAAAAAGGTTAGCTTCATGCACTAGAAAATGGTTTAGTTTGGCTGGCAGAATTCTGAAAATTAAGGCAGTGCTATATTGATTTATCTACTTTTTTTGTTCTTCCTATCCCTGAATCTTCCCATGCAAGAAAAAGTATTGTTTGGAAACCACCTCATTATGGATTACTCAAGATTAAATTTGATGGGGCATCAACAGGTAACCCTTATTTGGCTAGGGGTGGGATCATTATTTGAGAATCCAAAAGCCCTCTTATACAAGCTGGCTTGTTTTTTTTTGGCCAAAAGTCTAAAAATGAAGTGGAATGGATGGCAGTGGTGTTGGGCTATATCCAGCCTCAGATAATGATAGCAGATAGGTTATCATAGAAAGAGATTAGCTCAATGTAATTTCTAGGCTTTAAAAACAAGTTTATGTCAATTGGAAACTTTGGAGCTTGCTAGATGAGGCAATTGCCTTGTGCAAAAAGTTCTCTAACATCTCTTTTTAACATTGCCATAGGGAAGGGAATATATAAGTTGACGCCCTCACCAATGCTATGGTCAGTCAGGTCCCTTTTTCAATTCTTGTGAGCAGTAGTAATGACATGTGGCTTCTTCTAGAAAAGCTGCTTTTGGATGATTGTCCTCCTTGAACCCTTTGTGTGGAACCTTCTTTCCTCCTATTCCCCATAGAAGTACAATCTAGTTTCCATATATTTTATTCCCTTTTGTTAGTAGTTTTATCCCCTCACAATAGCTTTCTTTTGGTGGTGTTGGCATCACTATTTTATGAGAGCTGTTTGTCATCTGTTCTTCCACATGTGCTGAGACACACCCGCCGTCCTATTTCTATCATGGCACTTGTTCATTCTGTAGTTCTTAGGGAGTATTTGTGGCATCTTGTTTGTCTTTCTCTAAGCTTTGGCATAGGTTAGGTGGCATTTTCTTGTGTCCGCATTTCTTTCTTATGGCTCTTAGGCATCATTTTGGTGTCTCACAAGACCTCTTCATATGTGGGAAAGTATCTGATCATTCCCAACGCTCTATTTTTCAATGTCCTAACTCCTCACTGCCTCAATGGTCAAGATGGTCTGGGAGACACAAGGAAGCTTTGCTCTGAGGCTTCAATCTTAGCAAATTCCAATCTAAGACAGGGATTGTGGTGGTCTCTAAAGAGTTGAGATGTTGAATTTCTGGTTTGGTGCTCCATCCTAAAGACTTGAAAGTTCTCAGTCTACTGTGGTGGGTTATGGCAAGGAATTTCTAATGGAAAGTAATGTGGAGGTCCCATTGGTGAATGAAGAAATGTCTAATCTTGGTTCGGTAAAGGCTATTTAGACCCCATCTCTAGCCACAGATGTTTGTGGACTTTGTGCTTTTCAAAATTAAGTGTAAGCCATGCAAAGGGAATTCCAAGCTCATTCGTCTTTCTGTTTTGATCTTCAGATGGTGAAAACTCTGTTGGTGTCTCACAAAAACAGAACCCTTGAAGTGGCTAGCACTTTTGTGTTCCCTTCTTTGGCTGGGGATGTGCTGGTTCACAGTCGGAAGAAGCAACAGGTCATTCATGATGTTTGTTTCAAATCCTTGGCTAATTCTAGTGGTGGTGACAATTTGGCTCTGAAACAAGTTGTGGTGGCTGGACAAGGATGGGATGTTATGGCTGTTGTTCGAGATGCTTGGTCAGAAGGTGTTGGTGGTGTGGATGGTTGGGGAGTTACTAACCTTTAGTCTCTTTGTTGTTCTTTTGCTTTAGTCATATATTATTACCGTGCTGTTGGCTGTTATCTTTTCTGAGAGGTTTTTGTACATTTTATCTCTCTTTTTCTGGCCTCTTGTAGATCTGTTGTGCAGTTATGGCTGTCCATTTCAGACTGTTGTTAACTGTTTTTTGATATTAAAAGGGTGAGGGCCCTAATAGATCCCCCTATATTAGTATCAAAAAATAAAAGATGTCAGGAGATATATATACAAACAGATGGGCTTGTGTCAAAGAACACAAACCTATACATCATTACAAATAAATTAATAATTATTTTTATTAGGGTACATGACATGTATCACTCACAAAGTATTTGATGAGTCACCAAGTACTTGCAAAAAAAATCTCATGCCTAGCTTTTCCAAGGTTAAGTCATCAAAAATTTGGTAGTAAATGCCCAAAAACACTACAAAAACTGGTATTTTTGCTATCACTGTCACGTGCCATAAAAATGCCTGTAAACTGAAAGTGTGCCCTAAAACAAGATTTTAGACTAAAAAGTGATTGTACTCTAAAAAATGTGCCCTCAAACATGATGGTAGACTTAAAAATATGATTTTATACTAAAAAAATGTACCCAATGTTTGTATACTAAAAAGCATGCCCTAAAATGTGATTGTAGACTGAAAAATGTGACTATCAAGTGAAAAAAAATCATTTTTTGCCCAAGTATTTTTTAAGTTGTTGAGCTTTGCTAAGTGTTTCCTAAGTTTTTTCCAAGTTTTTAAATTTGGGGTCTACCAAGTCTGGGTCAAGTCTGAGTTTGCAACCTACTATGAAAGGTTTATGCATGTTGTTAGCTTGAGTAGTTCTTGCTATTTGTGCTATTAGCTTATCTATGTGTGTGCTAATAGCTTGTGAAAAATCCTTAAATTCAACTATTTCCTAAGGTAACTCTTTGTACCCAATAATCCTTCTAACTTGTTGATCGAGTATGCTCAACAAATCATTGTGTGTCCTCATTATCACTTACCAGATGTCTTTGATTGCTTGGATCCATGTTGTAGTCTCAAGTCACAACACAATTCATCCCCATTAAAGCATACATACCCTACTTCATCAAAAATCACCTTAAGCTCATATATGGGCATTCCGCAGATTGCCAATCTTCAACCAAACACACTTGACCCATCCTTCCACACCTCCACGTGGTTTCCACTATCAATGCCTTCACATTTGCACCACCTTCTCTACATGCAGTGTGTTACATTGGATTGTCCTACTTCGGATGCGGCAATTGTAGATTTGCACCATTGCTCATACCTATTTCTTGTAATATGTACCCCACTTCTTTTTTTTGTGTTTTTATATGTTTGTAGTTGAAGTTTGAATATTGAGGAATATTTTACAATGAAATATACTAGAAATTTAAAGAATTTGCAACACCCACAAGGTGGAATATATTTCAAAATTAACACAGAAGTTGTACAGCCATTAAATAAGTTTTTCTAAATCATCCAAATGACTATAACACTTTCAAAGTGACATTTCAGACCTACCCATTAGCTACTGTGTAAAAATGGTCTGAAAATGAACTGGGAACAGCAACCTGTGACTTCGTAAATAATTGTAAACTCCTCCAAAACCCTGCTGCCTCACCTTAGACTTGCTTGCTGAGTGTTCACCACACTTGGGCACCCCAAAAGACACCAAAATTCTAGTCAAAACCTATGCGCCTTGCCTAGGAATTTGCACACCCTCCTTGAACTTGTATAGTTAGCTCCAAAACAGTACGACCAACAAAAAAGGATATTTTTTCTGTTTATTGAGTTCTCAAACTTCTTGTTCAAACTTCAAACCCTTCAAATTTGTTCATAAAATTTCTCTTGAAACCTCAACAAAGAATACCAAAATCTGTAACAATAAGCTCCTGTGTGATTCCTGGATGAAATCACCTGTAAATCCACCAGTAAAGATCTCTCACTTTCAAAATGCATGTCCTTTGTGAAGCTCTTCATCCTCACAAAGCCTTGGTAGAACACTGTTCAACCTGCAATGTTTCTTCATTCAAATTCTCAAGCATGAGTCGCAAATGAGCTCCAAAACACTTTTATTGCCCTCCTCAATTCCCACGCCCAGCTTTGGGAATTTAATATTTATTTTATTCAATAAAACACATTATGTCTCCCCATGTAGGAGTCCCTCTTGTTATATCCCTTATGCTGTGAATAAGATTATGTCAATAAAAGTTACGAATGCAATGTTAGTTGTAATAACTACCTTTCATGTGAATGTGAATTGCAGAAAGGATTTTAAATTCTATGTTGTAATTGCAGTATGAATGATTTTCTTATATAAGCATAAATGGAAATGTTCACAAGTTATATACAATATATATGGAATTGTCAAGAACTATCTAACCCTAATTCTCTTTGGCAAGTGGTTGCAGGATAGTCAACTCTCCGAGGGAAAGGGAAATATCAAGGAGAGGATATAGCCAATAAGGGAATCAAAATTATCATCATGACATGAGTCGGTGTAAGAAGGCTTCAATTAAGTCATTACCTTGGCTAAAATTCCATTTAATTAATTAAGCACTTGAATAATATGTTGGCAACACAAGGGCAAACAACTGAGAAGGGGAGGGGGGGGTGAATCAGTTGTCACAGAATTTCAAACTTATTCAACTTATTAACCTTATTCTCAGATCTGATCAATAACCATGAAAGCATAAATCAACAACACATCAGAAACACACATAACACCAAGATTTTTTACATGGAAACCCTATTAAAACACACATAACACCAAGATTTTTACATGGAAACCCTATTAGGGGAAAAACCACGGTGGAGATCAGTCCACAAGATTATACCCTATTAAAAGTATAAAGAAAAGTGAATGGGGAATGCACATGCATTTAGACACATTGCCTAGAGCTCACTACTCAATTACAAAAGGAAGACTCACTCTCTTACAAAAGGATTCGGATTACATCCAC
The DNA here is from genome assembly GCA_007258455.2 of Sequoia sempervirens. NCBI lineage: Eukaryota > Viridiplantae > Streptophyta > Pinopsida > Cupressales > Cupressaceae > Sequoia > Sequoia sempervirens. The sequence continues at coordinate 111,894 of VDFB02251823.1, forward strand.
AAGATTTGAACTAAGAAAATAGCATCTACTAATGCTTGATTATAGTTTCGGTTAAGCACATGAATACTTCTTCACTCTTCTTCACACTCTGCTTTGCCTTTGAAAGATTTAGAACATTATTCACGCATACCATACATTCAAATGGTATAAAAAATCACTTATATATATCTGCAACAAGAAATTACATCGCTACATGTCGGCCTTAATAAATAACAAAATGAATACAAACTGTCGGCCCAAAACATTAAAGATTATTAATGTGAATCAACCAAGGTCGGCCACAACATAGTGAAAACCCAAAATAAAATTCTCAAACATGAACCACCTTCAAAAATTATTCCTCGAAGATCCACAACACGCTACAACACCCTGTCGACCAAGAACATGAAAAACATGAACACGCAAGAGAAAATCTCTAATCGCGAGCACAACAATCAATGTGAACGTGCAACACAAATAGAGCACGATCTAGAAACATCCGCAAACATCATGAATCACCAGAGAACCATCCGCAGCAACTGAACTTACTAAAATCTCATCATCTTCATTCAGGAACACCAACTAAAGCAACAGAAAAACTATCAGAATACAACTGCTCATAACTCGATCAAATCTTCACACGGATCTCTGAAACTTAACGTGGATAAACTAGATACACTCAACAAGAAACCCTTTAATCCACAACCTCTGATCATCAACGTACTGAGCTAACCAACCGACTGAACTTTACTTCACCACTGACAACCTGCAACTTATTTATTACACTTTTCTCAATATCCTCGACATATACAGCTTCTAAGACATTAATGCCAATAGTGTTGACATCAATGACAACCACATATCAGCAACACAACCACAACATCCAACGATCTCCCCCTTTGGCATTGATGGCAACACATGATGTGAAAAACACCATCAACACAACTATCTTTAGCACTTACTTCCCCTTAGGTTTTGACCCTTTTCTCCTCAACTCTTTTAGACAACTCTTCTCCCCACATGACTCATCTTCTCAGATAATTCACAGTTTTTCACATGACTCTTCTCCCCCTTTGACATCAATGACAAAGATCTCTTTTCTCCACACAAGCTCTGAACCACATATCTAAACATCTGACTACAACATCCAACATAATAATAAAATGAAGTTTAATTAACTAAGTTTATACTTTGGCCACTTCTAGTCGATGGGAGTTCATGCCTTGTTTATTTTGTAATAGATTAAAATATGGCTTAATCTCATCCGTCACCCTTGTCCCCCAAGAAAGAACACCGATCTTGGCATGCATGGACGTTACATGCATGGTGACCACTCCTTCGTGGAGGCATTACTCTTTCCATCGAGTGGATTCTTGGCTCTTTTTACTGACTTTTGGTCTTTTATCAAATTCTCTCTCTCACACGTGGTCTATCATCGAAAATCTTTTGGGCTCTCATTAAAAACGGGCATTCTTTTCATTCTGAGTCTGGCCTTTGGTTATCGTACTTCCCTTGTCTCCTATAGCATATGGGAAGGCTTGGTTTTTCTTTTCCTCTATCGAGCATACGGGAAGGCTTGGTCTTTTCTTTTCCTCTATCAAGCATACAGGAAAGCTTGGTCTTGCGTTCAGGTTCCAGATTCTCTATAAACATTTGATCATGCGAGGCCATATCTAAACTTTTCTCTGGCCAGAAGGGACAAGACTTGCATTGTTGCCTCATTTAGTTTCTTGAGAAGAGATCGGAGTAACTCCTTCGAGCTTAAGACCCACATCAAACAGGCACGTAATGGAGACTTTTATTTGTTAATCATAGCTTCAATCAATTCCTTAATCGTTCTGATATCTCCATGCTAGGGAAGCAAGCTCATTGAATTTCTTTATCTGGTTGAAAGTATGTTGAATCGATACTTTGATTATTTTCTGATTTAGTCTGATGATTGATTGGTTTCTATTCATCATTAATTTGTTCAGTTATTTCTTTTTAATTGAAATCGAATATGCTCTCCTTTAACTATTTCTGAACCTGAGAGTTTGTCTGGCCTCTCATCAATTGCTTAGAAACTATTCAGTATTTTGTGTCAGCCGTAGATTATTAAATCTCTATGCCATAAGCGGCTGAGTTGGAATCGTGCTATACTTTCTATTTACCAACCAAGTCCTTTTAATATGAAGAGACCTATAATGGTAACACATCTCCTTCCATCTCTCTATGTATGTATAAAGTAAGTTGAATAATCTTTCAGAAGAAGAGATGATAATGAGCCAAGTACTACTCTTCCTTCATGTTTTAAGTAATGAGTTAACGTTAAATTTAAGAGAAAAGATTGCGTACCATATTTGAACTAAGGACGGTCTTTAACGAATTCAGGCAATTAATCTTTACATTATGTTTTTGAGTATCTGAGCTGGAACTGGGTCACTCTCTCCAATTCAAGTTTGTTAAATCTGGAGAATCCTTTATGGGTGTCAAGTCTTTTACTTCTTCACTTAATATGTTTAAAGCAAACAGATTATTCTTCAGTTGCAAATGATAACGAGACTAGTCTCTCTCTTAAAATGCCTTAAGTAATCAGTCTAATCTTAAATCAAGAAGTATGATTTGGAACCATGTTTGTAAATAAACCTTAAGCCAAGTATTATCATGTCAAGCAAGGGTGAGTGAGAGTGCTAACTGCACGAGTTACGTGCTTATTTAATGGAAATCCTTGGCCAAGGTATGATGCCAGTTAGGCATTGGTTAGCTATCATGAACCAGATATACTTCTGGTGAGAATGATCCTTCTAGTTAGGAGGTACTTAAAGAGGAGGGATCGACCAACGGTATAGGTTCATGACACCAGGCTCAGAATGGCATGATGGTAACTATGATTCCTTATTGACTACCCTCATGAAGGGTCGGCTTTCTTCAATTGAAGAAGCACGGGAGACCAATAGGTCTTGGTTGGGTGGAAAAGCCCTTGTTGATATTTCTCTTTCTCTCGATGATAAAGTTGTTCAAGCAATTCAGCCTGATGATGATGAAGTCAAATTGTATTCTTTTTCTCTCTCGTAAATTCCAGGTACATGCATTTGTCAATTTAAGTTTACTATCAATACCATAATAAATTGTTATTTCCTTTTAGTTAAATGATCATATGTAAAGAACTGCAGTTGATTAGTTAGACAGTAATTTGTTTCCTCCAGCTGAAAAGGAAATTCTGAAAATTAGTTAATGGATATTAAGTAGTTATTTCTTTCCTTCAAATTGTTAATTTGTTTAATTGGGAACCCTAGATTTATAGTTAGTTAGTTAGTTATTGATCTACCGTGAATTCGGTAATGTGAATACAGTTAGTTGTTCTTTTCAGCTGAACTTGAAATCTTGAAAAGTTAGTTGAAGAATTGATTATGATGTAATTGATATTTTTGTTTATCTTTTCAATTTGAAATTGCATTTGGAAAAACCCTAAAATGAAAACAAGTTAGTTGTCATTCAGCTGAAAGCTAGTAGTTAGTTACATTTTTAAATTGTAGATTTGTTAGGGTGTTAAACTTCTTTTAAAAAAAACTTAAATTTATTTTTTTGAAAGTCCCTTTATGTCCCTTAGATGCCACTTTATAAAGTCATTTAAATAATTTAAAATAACGTTAAGTTAAATATTTAATTTAAAATAACGTTAAGTTAAATATTTAATTTAACTTATAACATTAATGTTATTTAAAATAATTCCCTAGACCATTAAAAATCACCAAATAATCATTAAATGCAAAATTCGATGATGCCAAGGGAAAACGACATAGAAAGGCCAAGTCGGTGCTAAGGAGGTGACTTGCTAAAAATAGTAAATTGGGCTAAGGGCCTAAAAACACTCTAGAAAGGACCAGAAGGCATCTCCTATAACCCTAAACTCACTGTAACACACAAAATATGCCAAATGGATGAACAACACGGTCTCCAAGATCTGTGGAGTCCCCTAACCAAACCAAATTAGCTTATGAGAACCCGAAGAATAGGCTAATTGTCCCCAACAGTCAACTGCTTAAGAAGGGGACATTACAATCTTCCCCCCCCAAAATTGCTTGCCCCTAGCAATTGCAACTTTGGATGCTATAATATATGTTCACTCTCCCTAAAAAATAAATCAGCCACCTGTGATGTATATGAGTTTGAAATGGCAAAGAATGGGCAAATTTTGTTAGTCTATCAACAATGACATATACACAATCCTTGCCCTAAACCTTCGGTAGCCCGGTGATGATATCCATAGAGATACATTCCCATTTATGTTTGGGAACAGACAAGGGCTGCAATAACCTAGTTGGATAAGTGTGCTCATTTTTGTTATGCTGGCATGTGGGACACTCCCTAACATACTTGAGGACTTCATTTTTTATTCCTTTCCAAATGAATCTCTCTCGGATCTGCCTATAGGTTTTGAAGAAACCTGGGTGTCCAACCATGAGTGCATCATGGAAAGTTCTCAAAATCTTCACTTTAAATTCTAATTTAGATACTAAGTAAATTCTCTCTTTGTAGAAGTTCAGCTCATTAGTCACCTTGTACCTACCATCATGTATGGTGTCCTCAATGATACTTGTAGCCCAAGAGTCCTTAGCATATTTTTTTGAAATCGGCTCTCTCCAATCAATAACAATCCCTACTAATGCAAACAAATGAGGTCTCTAGGATAGGGCATTAGCAACAACATTTTTATTTCCTTTGACATACACAATGTCAAAGTCATATGCCTGAAGCCTACTCACCCATTTTTGTTGTCTGTCATTCAAGTCCTTCTAACTCAGGAAGTACTTGAGGTTGTTGTGGTAAATTTTCACAATGAATTTCCCTCCCACAAGATAGGGTTCGAACTTGGCCAAAGCATGCATAATGGCCAACATCTACTTATCATGTATCGAATAACTTTTCTCAACACCCCTTTACTTCCTACTATCAAAAGCAACTAGATGCTTATCCTACATCAACACAACACCTATCCCCCCTCCAAAAGTATCACACTCCAACTCAAAAGGCTTGCAAAAGTCAAAGATAGCTAAAACTGGGCATGTGCACATAACTTGTTTGAACTTTGAAGTGATCAAAGCATTCTTGTGTTGGATCTGACCAAACAAAAGCTCCCAATCTATAAGTGGAGTTGCCACCTGTGAGAAGCCCTTGACAAATCTTCTATAAAATCCGTATAACCCAAAAAATCCCTTGAGCTGCAAGAGATTGGTAGGTGGTGGCCAATCCATGATTGCTTTGATCTTATCAAGATCCACTCTTAACTCCCTTAGAGCTAATGATGTGGCCAAGGTAAAGAAGCTTTGTCATAATGAAATCACACTTAAACTCCTTGGCGTACAATGAGTCCTCCTCTAAGATACTCAACACCTCTTCAAGGTGCCTCATATGTTCGTCCCAAGTCTTACTAAAAATCAAAATGTCATCAAAGAAGATTAGAACAAACTTTCGGAGTTGCTTACTACATACCCTATTCATACAAGATTGGAAAGTAGTTGGTGCATTAGTTAATCCAAAAGGCATCACCAGAAACTCAAAATGACCAAAGTGACACTTGAATGCAATCTTCTCCACATCTGCCTATCTGACCCAAATCTGATGATAATCAAACCTTAAGTCAATTTTGGAGAAATAGCAGGCACCATGCAACTCGTCTATGAGCTCATCAATGCGAGGGATGAGGTACCTATTCTTACTGTTTTCTCATTTAGTGCCCAGTAATCAATGCACATGTGCATTGTTCCATCCTTTTTCTTAACTAGCACCACAGAGGAAGCAAAGGGACTCTTGTTGGGTCTTATGTGTCCCATCTCAAGCAACTCTTTGATTGCCTTTTTAGTTTCATCTTGGTGGTGATCACTAGTTTGGCACCCTCCTCTAACTCAATGACATGCTCAATTCCTCTCCCCTAATGTCTCCTAGGAGGTATACTATTGAACACTTTGCTATGCTTAGATAGCAAAGTCTAAACATCTGGATGATGATATCTTTTTTGTTGCTTTGTAACTATAGGCATAATGATACAGTCTACTGCCCACTCTACCTAATCATGCTATATTAAACTCTCCATTCTTTTGAAGGAAATTACCCTAGTTCCCCCATCTAACATGCCTCTAAGCACTATTCTCTTACCCTTTGAGTGTACGCATCCAACACATACCTAGAACCACATTTGTATCACCTATATTTACCACATAGAAATCATCCTTCAACTCATACTCCCCTGGCTATATGCTCAAGTTGGAAATTTTGTGTACACGTGAGGGTAAACCCATCTGCAACCATCACCTTAAACCCTTCAAAATTTTCTATTTTAATTCCCCTCTTAGCAACAAGCCCTTCATCAATAAAATTGTGAGGAGAACCTATATCAATGAAAGTGATTATTTGTTTCCCACAAAGTACTCCCCAAACTTTGAACGATCCAACTTTTTGGAAGCTAGAAAATTGGGCAATGGCACCACCACATCCATGCTCCTTTTTTGTTTCTTCTATTGAGCTTTCCCCATCACTACTCTCTGATTCAGTGTGTTGATCTGAATTTTCTGATGTTTCATCTGCTGAAAAGTATTCAATCTACTTTGCCTTTGCTTTAATAGCACACTTGCACGATGGGTCCCAAGGCTCTCTATAGTGGAAACATAATTTCTTTCATCTAAGCTCATTGAGTTGATCACTATCAACCTGTTTGACACATTTTTGGACTGATTTGAGTCTTTCGAAAAATGTTCCTTATCCTTGTCCCTTTTATGTAAGAATCCCTTAGACTGAAATTTACTTCTAGATGTAGAGGATTCCATATCCCTTGCCTTTTTGATGGTATCCTGCAATGTAGGTGGACGGACTAAGTGCCTTAATCTAACCTCTCAATGGATTTGAAAGCCCATCCATAAACAAGACAATCAATCTCCTTTCTGAAATGTCGACTACCAACATGGATAACTTCTGAAAATCTGCAATGTAAGTATCAACTGAACCCCACTACTTAAGCTATGCCAACTCCTTAAAATGCAGTTTTGGAACCTTCTTGCCAAACCTATTAATTAACCTCTATAAACTCTATGTAAGAGTCAATCTAATCATGATGCTAGTGAAAGGAAGCCAGGTGAGCGGAAACAGCTTCCTACACTAATCTAAGTAGGGGAGAGTTACAAAAAATTTCCTTTTAACACCTTATACAGTTAAAAGGAGAGATACAAATAGAGAATAATAGAATATAACAGCAAGTACACAAATGCAACATACACCAGATATATGTGAGGAAAACCCTTTTAGGTAAAAAATCCCACCCTCCAAAAGCACAGTACTATTGTATTACTTCAAATAGGAGTTACAATACAACCTCAAGTACAAGCCTTTCTTCAACAAGTGTTTCGTCACAAACACCTATCTTGGAGACAATCCGACAGCACGTCGTTACCTACAAACAAACTATGCATTTTACAATGCAAGGCACTCAATATATAGTGATACAAGCTTCAAGAAGCATCTAGAAGGAGAGGGGCGTCCAAATCCACATGGCACATTCTTCCACGCCATAGACATGCATTTGGACACATGTAACATATTCCCTTACACCCCTTACAATGGTCAAACATGCAAATATTCCTTCCTCAAGCTTGGGTGCCTAGAATATGCTAAAAATAGCTTATGACAGATGCCTCACACATCTTACAACTGTCATAGAATCTATCATAGCTGACAGCACTTACAATTATAAGAAAATTTGTCATAACTGACTAAAAATGGCCGATTCTCTTATATCCTGTCATAACCCAACTTGGGCGCCAACTTTCACCCATGCATGAAGATGCCTTATGACATGTCATAGAATCTGTCATAGGTCAAAGATTCCAAAGTGGGATGCCTATGTCCACTTGGGATGATTATGTGTCATCCAGTCACTTCCAACGAAGATGCCACCCAACTGGTGGGTCCCAATATATGACATGACACCATAGGCATTTAAATAATAAAAATAAATACAATAATACATCAATTTAAATCAATATTAGGACTCTAAGGTTGAGACATCTTAATCCCAACAGCCAGCACTCATGAGCACTATCATCTAAGTGTATTGCAGCATACTTAATGGCCTCATCCTCTGGCATTGGGTTGAGCTAAAAGTGTCTAGTTTCTAAACCCATGCTTTAGCTGTAGTTTTCCCTAAACCATCTAGTATGGAATGGATAATTTTCCCACCTTTCTCTGCAAGTTTTGGTTATGTTGTCCACCACCTCTATGGGGCCTATGTTTCAATTTGAGGTCGATGTAGTCACAGAATGACATTTCAACCTGAAATTCAAGTCCTAAATTCCTCTAATCCTCTAAAATCCAATCCTGCAACTCTTGTTGTGTTGGTTCCTCTTCAACTTGAGGGTTAATTCTTGGTGGAAAGTTAGACATAAAGGGTCTTGAGTTGGCTACTCCTATCACAATGCACTGATTTGCAGCTCTATTATTGACTGAACCATCCCTATTCCCATTGTTTCTTTCATGTCCATTGTTCCCACCATTGTTGTTATTACCCATCATATGTTGGGTCATGAATGCCACCAGTTGAGCTAAGCTTTGTTGTAAGTCATGCTGCCCCCTAGCAAGATCATTAAGCATCTCTCTGGTACTAGGTTCATATTGGTATTTGTGTTCTCTATCACCCATATTTACTTCCACTCTTTCAACTCCCTCAAACAAATTTGTTTTTGGTGGCTCCTCAATGTTAGGGTTCAACCTGTTTCTTTTCAAATTATAATGAGTAAAAGGTGGTTGAATTATTCATTCTAATGTCATATCACTGTTTTTATTCACAAACCCTCCAGGATTATAGGATACTTCTGCTGTTAGACCACTGTAATATGCACACTACTTTTTTTTTATGTTTGGATATGTTTGCAGTTGAAGTTTGAATATTGAGGAATAGTGATAATGACATCAAACAAAATGTATTTTGCAATGAAATATACTGGAAACTTAAACAATTTGCAACACTCATGGGCTGGAATATATTTCAGAATTAACACAGAAGTTGCACAGTCATTAAATAAGTTTTTCTACATCATCCAAATGACTATAACACTTTCAAAATGACATTTCAGAGATATGCATTTGTTGCTGCGTAAAAATGATCTGAAAATGAACTGTGAACAGCAACCTATGACTTCGTAAATAATTGTAAACTCCTCCAAAACCCTGCTGCTCCACCCTAGACTCGCTTGCTAAGTGTACACCACACTTAGGTGCCCCAAGAGACATCAAAACCTAGGCACCTTGCCTAGGAATTCCCACACCCTCCTTGAACTTGTACGGCCAGCAAAAAGGGACATTTTTTCTGTTTATTGAGTCCTCAAACTCGCTATTCAAACCCTTCAAATCTGGTCATCAAATTTATCATGAAACCCCGGCAAAAAATAACAAAATCTATAACAATAAGCTCCTATGTGATTCCTAGATGAAATCACCTATAAATCCACTAGCAAAGATCTCTCACTTTCGAAATGGATGTCCTTTGTGAAGTTTGTTGTCCCCACAAAGCCTTGGTAGAACATTATTCAACCTGCAATGTTTCTTCATTCAAATTCTCAAACATGAGTTGCAAATGAGCTCCAAAACACTTTTATTGCCCTCCTCAATTTCCACGCCCAACTTTGGGAATTTAATATTTATTTTATTTAATAAAACCCCTTTTGTCTCCGATGTAAGCGTCCCTCTTTTAAAAACAACTTAAATTTACTTTTTTGAAAGTCCCCTTATGTCCCCTAGATGCCACTTTATAAAGTCACTTTAAATAATTTAAAATAACGTTAAGTTAAATATTTAACTTAACTTATAACATTAACATTATTTAAAATAATCCCCCAAACCATTAAAAATCACCAAATAATCATTAAATGCAAAATCTGATCATGCCAAGCAAAAACCTACCCGGAATGGCCAAATCGATGCTAAGGAGGTGACTTACTAAAAATAGTAAAATCGGGCCAAGTTCTCGAAAACACTCCAAAAAGTGTTAGAAGGAATCTCCTGTAGTCCTGAACTCACTGCAACACACAGAATATGCCAAATGGCTGAACAATACAGTCTCCAAGATCTGTGGAGTCCCCTAACCAAACCACATTAGCCTACGGGAACCTGAAGAATAGGCTAACTATCTCCAATGGTCGACCACTTAGAAAGGGGACATTACATTTCTACACCTTAGTCTTCAACTACTGATCTCCATGGTAAATGTGTGCTTTCTTTTTTGACTGTGATTAGCACTTCCAATCTACCAGCACAATGCATAAGATTGCAAAATGACAAATATTGCTGTATAGACATGAACTGCCCCAAAGTGCAGTACAGGAATGTGACAAAAAGTTGAGGCATATATTGTGCATCAATTAATCATAAAATGTAATAGGATTCAAAGGAATGTACATTGCAAACTCAATTTACTGGCAATTCTATAGCAATTCTAAAATTGCAAAAACATAAATAGCGATCCAACTTTTACTGCCATTTCATCAGAACTTTTCGTAAAGTTTCTTTGTAATACAAAATTATGCAGAAAGTGTGCCAAACCTTTGTTTTGTATTTGTTTTCTGAAGTAATATTTTGAATAAATAACGAACTACTAATTACTAGTAGTCTCATTATTCCTAGCCTGAAGGCTCTATTTGCATCTCTCTGAACTCTACCCATTTCAATAAATAATGTTGAGTTGGAACTCATTGAGCGAATAGCTCACCGGCACCCTATCCAGCCGAAATGATTTTCCTTTCATTCTAAATTCTTAGGAAAAATACAATAAGCTTCAACATAACTTTGTGCTGAATAGCCATGAAAGCACCTGATCATCTTTCTTGTAAAATTTATACTATGTAAGTGTACAGATTGTTGTCCAGGTCATGAGAGAAAATATTATTAGAAGTTTCTGAAAAAATTATATGAAAGTTTAAACCTTCTTGAAAAGTATACATTCTAACTTTTGGAATTTTTTTAAAGTCAAAAAGATTATAGGACCTCAATTGTTTTGGTCTGTAGCTTAAAAGTTGAGAAACATGTTTTCATTGTTAAAAGTTATATTTGCCGGTTAAAACAAATGGTGGGAGAAACATTGCTATAACCATGAGCGTAATTATCTCCCAGTAGCAACTTTGACAAGTCTTGGTTGATGCCATGGAGGAAGCCTATTACTATGAAGACCATTCGTCAAATTGCAACAATTCGCCCACCAACATGACCAATCAGCTTCAATAGCTTGACAGAAAATTGGGCATCTGTGATGGTAAGAAGAATTAAATCCTAAGACAGGTTTGTAGCTAAGGACTAGTTCGCACCAGCCTAGGTGTGTAACCAGAAGGTGGACAAGGCCTAAAGAAGAATGGATAGATAGAATATGCTGTTTCTGTACTTTGGAGCTAGTGGAGATGGAATGGCACTACATCATGGAATGTCTGGCTTACATGGATATTCGGACCAATTACATTAAGATTTTGAATGGGCTCCTTGAATAACCTGTTTGCAGAATAAAGTATAACAAAAATTGCAGATTATATGATCAAGATCCACAGCAGAAGATCCAGGATCCAAAAGGAAAGGGAGATCCAGTATGTTCTGTGTGGGTGGACTGATTGTTTGGGCTTTTGTGCTTAGCAGTTTGGTTGGTTATCTGGTGGTCCCATAGGCTGTTTGGCCTCATGGACATTATTAAAAACTTTCATTCTCATTCATCTAGGTAGAAATGGATTTTCTTCAGATTCCACCCTTGCCTGACACTAATAAATATAGCAAAATATATTGTAGTACGGAGATTCTTGCAGAGTAGTTGTCTTCAAAAGTGGGAGCGGTTCACATATAGGAAATTTATATTGCACAATTCTATAGGCAGATTTCTTTGCCAGAATTTGATCAATTTCAGTTCAGATTTATTTAGGTTTGTAATAATAGGGCGTAGAAGCATCTAAAGCCATACCAATCAGGCTGACTATACAAAGACAGCGAGTTTTAACTGGCAATGCAAACTTTACTTTTCCAAGAAAATCAGATTACATGAATGAAGCAGAATACAATGTAGTGTCAACCAGCATATGTGAGGTTGAGAATCCCTGTTTATGGAATAAAGATGCCATTTTCCAAAGGGAGCAGAAGTACACATTAATTCCTCTGAAGGAAAGCGAAAAATCCCTCGGGTCCATTAATCAAGCATAAAGGTTGACTAATGCCAGTAGTATTTGAAATTCAGTTGTCTGATTCTCCTTTGCCAAGCATCTAACTATATGGGTAGCCACCCTTGGAATCTAACAAAGAGAAGAAATACAAAGGAGTTTGAGCTAAGAAGGGATAAGGCCCAGTTTGTTACTTTGTGGATCACATATAGTGTTGCTAACTAAGAAAAAGTGCACATAGACGGTGTGTATTGATTGCATGGATCTTAATAAGGTTGTCGTAAAAACAGACATCCTCAGCCTTTGATCCACTTGATCAACTTTAGAATGCAAAATACTTCACCCAAAAGCATTCCAATTTCAAGTTCAAAGGAAGGAAGAATATGTAACAAAGACTTCCTTCAAGACTAAACAAAGTTTGTATCATGGCTACAAGACTCAACTCTGCTTAAGCTTGGTAAGCTTATTTTTGGCCCAAACTTCAAACCCCTCAAAAAATGCAAGTGTCATAGCCACAGGTCAATAACTAGGCCGTAACTATGTTTGTTGATTTTTTCTTTAATGGACTGTATTTAAGCTTCAAATGCTCTTGTTTTCTCCTTGTTTGTGCTTGCAAATGAAATGAATAGAATTTTAAAATGATGTAGGTCCACTTTAAGGTTTTAGATTCTTTTTTCTTTCCAACTTTTTTTGCCTCTATTTTGGCAGCTGAGTCTAAGGCTCAAGACTTGGGGAGTCCTGCAAGTGAATCTAACCAAACTCACCAAGACTCAGGTCTAAGTGTCTAGGACTCATTTCATGTCACTTGCCTCAAGGCTGGCTAAGTCTAGCAAGTTTCTAGCGAGTCTTGTAACCCTAGTTCATATGAATGGTTAATTTCCTTTTGGCTTGTGTAATTGAGAAGCTATTTTAATGGAGTAATAAATAATGTTTTTTGACACTTTCTTGATTTGACAAGTAGGTGGTATTTTCTGCAATGTATCAAATTATGATATTTGTATCAAGATTCAACAATGTGGTTTTTGAGTCAAACTCACTAACCCATTTTTCATGAGTAGTGATCTACACAAACCCATTTCTCATGAGCATGAACGATCCACTTAGCACTCCTTGCATCTAGGTGATGCTCATAGAGGTGAAGCATCAAGACTTCTTGGGAGGTTACCCATTCCAACAATATGTAAGGCACAACATTTCTTGAAGGTTTTGCAAATAGGGTACGTAGGTTTGATCTTAGGAGAAACCCCATGTTAAATGTACTTGAGTCAAAGTAGTACTTCATAAGGCATAGTACTTGCTACAGGTTTTGCAAATGGGGTAGCAAGCTAAGTGGGCTTGGGCTTGGTGGGAAACTCCATAGTTAAGTGTGTTTGAGTCGAAGTAGTACTAAGATTGGTGACCTCCCAAGAAATTCTAAAAATTCACCCTAGTAAGAATCACTGAAATGCAATGGGTGCACAGTGGATTGTTCATGCTCATGAGAGATGGGCTTGTGTGAACTCATGAAATATAGGACAATGAGTTTGACTCAAAGCTATGCCATTGAATCTTGATAACATCATAATTTTGCACACTACATAATACCCCCTACTTCTCAATGGATGAGCTAAAGGGGCTCTATAATGAATGGTTCATAAGGAACAACATTGGTTGAAGGTTTTGCAAATGTGGTAGCAAGTTAAGTGGGCATGATCTTGTGGAGAACTCCATGGTTAAGCACACTTGAGTCAGATTAGAACTAGGACAGGTGACCTCTCGAGAAATCTTGATACTTTACCCCTATGAGCATCACTTAGATGCAATGAGTGCTAAGTGGACCATTCATACTCATAAGAGATGGGCTCATGTCAACCACTATTCATGAAATATGGGTCAATGAGTTTCACTCAAAAACTATGCAGTTGAGTCTTGATAGAAACATCATTATTTCTTAGATTCATTTGTGATGTTTACTTGAATATAATCCTTTTGATCATACATGGGAAGAGCATTTTTATGAAATATAAGAAAATCTAGCAAAGAATAAGTTATTCTTAATTTGAAGGAGTGATTTTTCCCAACATTCACTAATACACCTAAGTTTTTTGGTTGGTAGAGATGAATTTAGAGCCAATCCAACCAAGATAGAAGCCATACTATAGTGACCAACTCCCACCAACGCTACAAAAGCAAGGAGAATTGAAGATTCTTCTCAATCATAGCTCATTTCTCTAAGTATTGTGTATTGGTCTATCCCCCACAATTAAGAAGTAAATCTTTTGTCAAAGGGAAATCTCAGCAACAATATTTTGAGAAATTGAAGAGGAAGATTTGTAATGCAACAACACTAGCACTATCTAATCTAAAGTTTTGCTTGACATCGAAACAAATGCATCTGAAAATGCAGTAGGAGTTGTTCTGTTACAAGAAGTAAGACCAGTATGATATCACTCGATGTTATTCTTAGGAGTTAGGAGTATTAGCAAACCATCCCACTTATGACGATAATTTCTATGCCAGGCTCATTTTTATAAATACATAAGCTTAAAATAACATTCCACTTGTGGATTCTCAGACCCATTCATAAGAGCTTCTATTGGAAATCACCACACAAAAATTGAGTAATTGTGACTTAAATACAACTATAATTGATGTGTAATGATGCAGACACGTCAAGGAGAGCACCCTACACTTAACATACAAAGCTTTGAATATTTTAAAAATTGAATTGAATTGATTTGTGCAATGTCTTCAAAAAGAGGTTGCCTTAACATCTGTAACTAAGTCTATTACTTCTAGAGATCATTGATAGACTAACCACAAAAATTTTCTTTTTATGTCTTTATAATGTAATATGAAATGTTTGAATTCAGAACATCTAAATGTCCAGCATCACACTGACTTTTTGACCTGGGATAACTTTAATTTCAATATTAATGTCCATAAGTCACCAAGATTGGACAAGAGGTATGAAAGGGTACATAACTGATAAGTAGACAAAGGGAATGCCTAGTGCATCTCAAAAAAGCTAAAGCAAGACAAAATGTACTTAAAAATTCGAAAGTAAAAATCAAAAATCAGGAAGTGAAAGGCCTAAAAAAATTAAGTAATGGTCAAATAACCAAACTCCTGACATTTCAGTACAGCCAAAATGTATGAGATAATCTTGTATATGTAAGCTGTTGAGGTATATGATGTCTAACTGATCCTAAACCTGTAATTTGTTGAGATTATGTTTTCTGATTGATCTCTTATCTGTTAGTGGTTGTGAGGTCTCTTGTGATAGGGGCCACCAATTTCCTGAAAAATAGAAGGTGACAAATCCGGAGCTAAGATTGTGAGACGAACTCAAGTTAAGTATTTCATGTCCGAGATGGAACATCTTAAACTCCTAGTGAATGAAAACCACAAAGGAACCGTGAGTCTTTAGACAGCCAATAAGTATCTCCCACAAATAGATAGGGCATCTAAAAATGAAATGTTCCTCAAACTCAGGCTCTAGGAGGCAAAGTTTGCAAGTACACACTCCTGAAAAAAGGTGGTGGTGTGGCTCCATCCAAAGATGATGAGAACAAACTAGAAATTGTGCTAGAAGGATTGTTAAGAAGCCTCCTCTTGGAATACTCTAGAACCTAAATGTGATCATCTTGGAGACGTAAAACTGAAAAATTGAGCAGAAACTTAGTTGTTAAGGACTCTTCAAAATCCATCCAAAGTACTTTCAAATACACTTTGGTGATCTCTTCTCAGGTTCCTTTATTAATTTCAAGCTTTCTGAGTTGAGTAACATCAATAGATAAAAATAAATATAAAGGAGGGAGTATCTGTATGTCAGTATGTAACAGCTGGAGAAGAGTAGCAACTATAGCACACCATAAATATTTGCTGCATACAAAATTGTAGAGTTAAATAGGGATGCATGTTGCAACCCAGACAAGAATCAGGCGTACAACTGAAACGTTGTGTAGAAATGTCTGCAAAGATTTTTCCAAATGCTTTCATATACAACTGTAATGGACTGTGAAAACTTAATCCTTCTAATTTTGGGTACTTGTATAGAAAATAATTCTTGGGAAAAAGTAAAATTCAGGCCAATAGGAATGGTAAATATTTTAGGAGAAAAAATAACAAAATTAGTGAATTGGTAGTATATTAAACGCTAAGTATCCCTATCTTGGACTGAGGCATGAGAAGTGATCCAGAGCAGTGGGACAACGAGGAAGGTTAAAAACAGAAAAGTAAAAGTTAGATATCTACCCATGAACCGGAAGTGAGACAGAGTTCCCTTAATGTTGCTGCAGCCACTCCTACGATGGCTGCATCATCAAAAGCTGTTTCCTTTCCTCCTCGTTCACCCAATAAATCCTGCAAGCTTGAAACTCTGTCAGCGTGCACATGCAGAAGCCCCGCAGAAAGACGCAATGAAGATGAAACTTCAGTCAAGGTGGGCTTCTGGAAAGCCACTATTGAATTCACAACATCAGTAGTATTGCCCAACACCAAAGCCTTTCTTCTTCCCCCCATGGACAGGGCTGGGATGACTCCTCATAAATTTGTACTACCAATTGGCATGGAATTTTACAGTCCGGGATGTTGTGGACTGTCTCGTCATTCCATCAACGCAGGATTGTGAAAACCTTTCATTAAGGGTTGGGACTTTTCAGATTCGTCTTTTCTATTGCTCTTAAAATTTTGGTTTGAAACTGGACCTGCTACAGCAGAGTCTATCAAGCATTCACTATGCATCTTACAGGCTGCATCATGTATGCATATAGTATGGTTCTAAGCTGTAGCAGATGGACTCATGCACACAGCTCTGTAGAAGAATAATCGCCGTGTAATTTTAAGGTGCAAGTATGTTTCAAATATATTTATAGCTTTTTTTCATAGATTAGTTGCGAGTTCTTTAAGGGTCCACATCTGATTAGAAAAAGCCAAAATGTATTATGACAGGGGTTGGGAAGAGTCTAAAATTAGACATATAAAAAATAAAACAACTCTTAGAAAAATGAGTATAGCTAATAAAAGTTGGCTAAAGCTACCGCTATTAGATATTTCACTAGGGACCATACTTCTTGACCACCTTGATTCTAGGGTTCACAATCTTTTTACAAACAACTTTAGTAACATCATGTTTGGAAATTAGTCTGTTCAGGTAGTGGAGTTGGCTTGCGCTGTGGGTTTGCTCCCCATAGGTCTCGGGTTCAACCCCCCGCTCTTGTAGTTGATCGATGGGCCTGTATGCAGGCTATGGCGTCCATCCGCAAGGGGCTAGTCTCGCCCCAGCTCACCCTAGGTACCCAAGGTATGGGATGTTGGTCCGCAAGGGGCTAGTCTCGCCCCAGCTCACCCTAGGTACCCAAGGTATGGGATGTTGAGCTCA
Source organism: Sequoia sempervirens (assembly GCA_007258455.2). NCBI lineage: Eukaryota > Viridiplantae > Streptophyta > Pinopsida > Cupressales > Cupressaceae > Sequoia > Sequoia sempervirens. The sequence continues at coordinate 129,387 of VDFB02251823.1, forward strand.
CCCTAGGTACCCAAGGTATGGGATGTTGGGCCACTAGGCTGAGTCGCAAGGCTACAGCATTAAAAAAAAAATACATCATGTTTGGAAATTGCAAGGAGGGTGAAAGAGGGTGTAAAAGATTATTTTTAAGTTATTGTTATATAAGGTTAGTTTAGGGTTTGAAAATACTTATTAGATTGAAAATGTTATCTTAGTATTGTTATTGTTGTAATCATGAAAGACCATTTATTTTTATTTAAGTAGTAATTCATAATTAAAAAAAAAAAAATAGGAGATACTTTTGTGTATGATATGTTTATAAGTAATAAGGTCATCTACTCTTTTTTAATTTCTTAATAAAAAAAATTCTAATGTAAATGTGAAACTCAAACAAAAGAAAAAATTCAACAAAATGAAATGCAAATGTCAAACCAATTAAAGTTCACCTTTGAACAGAGTGGAAAGGTGAATTACATAAACAAAATGAATTGAAAATATAATGCAGTACCTCTTAACAAATGGATGTGCTTTGCAAATGATAAAATATTTGTTGTTTCGTTTCACACTTGCTACACCCTTAATCCTAGAGTGTGTACAAGGCTATGAGTAGTCATCTTGTGGTTACCTTAAATCTTAATTAAATTATATTATCATTATTATATTCTTATTTAGTTATTTAGGTCAGCCTAAGACTTATATATTGTTATCAAAGTTGACTTGGGTGATATCCTAAGCATAAAGAAGGTATATAGAGGAGGTAATAAGTCTCATTTCACCATTGAGTTATGAATTGTGTTATCATTAGAGATATTTGGAGATTTTACCCTTTAAAGTGGCTTGTTATTATCAAGTATTTTTAACATATTTCATATTATATTTTTCTCTTGTATAAGCTATGTCATTAGAATAGCATATACTTTCTCAAAATCAAGATGAAGGTGTTGGCCCATGCTTGTCGTTAAACCAAAAGGTCGATCTAGATTAATTTTTGATACAAACATCAGAGTTAATGGATTTGTGTGAGGTGGTTAGTCCATGTCACGAACCCCGAAGGGGTATGCTAAATAATATTCAACAATCTCCCCATCAGTTTCATTTGAGGGGATTCGAACCCGGCACCTTTGGCTCTGATACCACTTATTGGCCCATGCTTGTCGTTAAACCAAAAGGTCGACCCATTAATTTTTTATACAAACATCATAGTTAATGGATCTACAAGAGGCGATTAGTCCATGTCACGAACACCGAAGGGGGATGCTAAATGATGTTCAATAGAAGGAAATGATGGATTTGATCTCAACTTCTAGCTTTTTATGAGATGGATGAGTGGCTACTATTTGATCTTATCTATCATGAGTTTATCTCTATTAACAATCCATCGGATGTGGAGAGGTGACGGTCATATTTAGATAGTTAACTCGTGTAATAATTTAATGGAATTATTTAACTATTTTGATTCGATGAGTTAGTTGGTTTGAATTAATTTGTTACTTGATTTTGATTAATCTATTAACTGATTTGATTGATTTAACATGATTTTTATTAAATCACTTGTGGATAATAGATTTTTAATATTTGAATATTTGTGGTAAAATAATTTTATTTAAATTAAATAAATAATAAAGATTACTTAATCAATTTGACATTGATAAAGTGGAAAAATTAAGACAAGATGAATTAGTGGATGTTTTAGGTGTCGAGATAAGGGCAATAGTATAAAGATTAGTATATGCAAGATTTCAATGTCTATATTTTTTCGCTCTTTAAAATAGCATCTTGACTACAAGAAGCAATGTTGTTTCAAAGAAAAATATATATAGAAACTTGGTGATATTATAGTTGTGAAAGATGATGTCCCAAAATTCAAAGATTAAGGACTAATTGATTGATTGACAATCTTGTTAATATGGGAGTGATATATCCCAAAAATAACATGAAGATTGAATGATAACATTATTGATGTAGTAAGGATTATTCAAAGAAAAATGTGAAGATTGATTAAGATTAGGTTCTAAAGATGCTTTGACACTTGGAGAGGCTTCAAATCTAGTATTTAGTGGATTTGGGATTGATTTGGATGATGGGATGCCCCCTTAAGAAGATAGGCAAGTTTGAAGAACATGGGTGTGCTCTCGTAATAGATGAAATTCCTATTAGTAAAGGGATGAATAGCTACAAATTTGAATGATAGAGGAAGGGATTGAAAATGATGAGAAAGTGAGTTAAAGGATGAATATTAAGGATTGATGGATGAGGAAGGAAAGGATGATATGGAGATGAAGGATGAGGAGGAGGATAATTAGATGTATGATGGGATGGGTGAATGAGATGAAAAATTAAAATGATGGTGGGTAAGTGGAGGATCATGGGGGTGCAAACTAGGCCCTTAAGTGGCAATGAAAATTCAAAAAAACCGAGTTAAGCAATTTGACATAAAAATTCAAGAATAGGTTATTAACATAATTTGAAAAATATGTAAGAACACAATTTGTAGAAAATTGAATGTAGTTTCTAAGCTACGAGTCTTTTTTTGGAAAAAAGTAAATCTATTTGGTGAAAATGTGAAATTTCAATGCAGTAGTACTAAATTTTCAGGAAAAAAAAGCAAGCATACGTCTAACTAACATAAGTACAAGAAAAACAATTTTTTTTTAAACTTCCAATATAAGTAGAGGACACATGCCTAGATGTGTCGCATTCTTTTGTAATTTTTTGCAAGTAAATAATTAGTTATTAAATTTTTATTAGAACTTTTCAAAAATACTAAAACTTGTTTGTCTGACCACTATAACTTGGTCAAAAATTTATGCAATTCAAAAAATATATCCTATAGTATGGGAATCATAGAATGTGTCACATCTTTTGGATTCAAAAAATGTGAAATAGTTTGAGAATTATAGATATTTTTCAATTAGCCTATTAACCAGGACTTTAGTCATAATGCATGTAGAAAATCAATAATAATTATCTATTAAATTCAAAAAAAGAAATATCTTATATTGGTGGAAAGTTGACAATTTGTTCAATAAACCCTTTTTTGTTTCATCAAATTTGGATAAAAAAAGTCGTAAGCCATAAGGGTGAACTCTAGAAAACTAAGAAAATTTTCTAAACACATTTTTGCAATTGACTTTCCAGGTATGACACCCCCAAGCGAAATCCCAAGGCAAGCCCAAGGGAAATCCCAAGGATGTTGATTTTGTCAGACAAAGTGGATATTTGTTTCAAATAGGTACCCGTTCAAAATGGATATCCATTTATAACGGATATCCATTACCTTTACTATTTTTAAAATATTTTATATTATTAATATATAATAAATATATTATATATTAATAATACATAATATATATTATATTATATACTATATATAGTATATATAATATATATTATATACTATAAATTGTATACTATAATAGTATATATATATATATATATTATATACTACATTATAATATATAGATTGAGTGAGAGAGAGGGAGGGAGAGAGAGAGTTATTTAGGTAGGGTGGGAAGGATAGAGTGAGGGAGAGACCCGAGAGAGAGAGAGTTGTCTAGGTAGGGTGGGAGGGAGATATACTTGAGAGAAAGAGAGAGCGAGAGTTATATAGTCAAATCAGATCATCGATCGATCAAAATCCGCGTCGATCATCAAATCAGATAAAGATCAATCAAATCAGGCATTCAGATCTCAACAGTCCGCAGATCATCGGACATTCCGCGATCTCGAATCAGCAAAACTCCGCCAGGATCCGAGATCAAAAGATCAATCAAATCAGGCACTTCCTCAATCAAATCAAATCACTCAAAATCAGACAAAGGCATTCACGGCGAGATCAAAATCCGGCTTTCCAAAAGCGGCGGCAATCGATCGAAAATTTCCGCAGATCAATCGTCGAAAATCAAAATCAAAGCGGATCGATCAAAAGCAAAAGATCTCAATCAAATCAGGCAAAAGATCAGTCAGATCGGCAAATCAAAATCAGGCAGATCGAAGAAACGTCAGAGATCAAAAATCAGGAAAATCAAATCATTTCAATCCAGATCATCGGCGTCATCAATCAGGCAAAATCAGGATCCAGTTCGAATCGCCAAAATTCGCGTCAGCGGCATTCAAAGATCAGGACAAAGATCGATCAGATCAAATCGCGCAGGATCGACGAGATCAAACGAGATCCGATCAGTCAGGCAGGATCGAGCAGGATCTGCGGCAGGCGAGATCCATCTTTTCCGGAGGAGGATAGAGGGAGGGCGAGAACTAAGAGAGAGAGCGGGAGAGAGGGATAGAGGGAGAGACTTGAGAGAGGGGGGATGGGAGGTGACAGGTTGTTGTTAGGTCTTATCTCTTTAGTTGAAAAATGCATCAAATGTATCAATGGGGTGGCGTTCAGAGACTATATACAATAGGAAACATCTTGACTATCTCTCTCATATTTTCTAAGTGTTTGGAAAAATTGAAAACAAAACTTAAACTAAGGAGGCCACTACACTAGAAAGCATAAAGTTGTTTAAACTAGAAAGCATGAAAACATTTATCTAGAAAGCATAGAATGACTAAACTAGAAAGCATGGAATGTTTGAACTAGAAAGCATAAATGATTAAGCTAGAAAGCATTTGAATTAATTGGAAAGAAGTGCTTGCAATAAAACTGTAAGTTGAAATGAAAATGACCTCTAACTAACATCTAGCTCTTAATAGAAAACAAACTTAACAACCTACAACTATCAACCAAAGTGAATGCTCTGAAACTTCAGATAAAAAAAACTAAAGATTAAAAATTCAAACTACAACCTACAAGAATAACTTAACAGAGCTTGACATACACAAATCACATTCATTCGCATTTATCATTTACAAAATAAAAACAACAAAATTGAAAATGAAACACTTATCTATCTATTCTAAAGTCCCTCGAGTGGCCAGCTCTCAGGTGCTACTACGCTTAACTCATATCACATAAAATATGTCTTTGAAATTAATCTATCCACAGTAATTCCATTGCACAATACTAATAACTCAAAATAAGATGGGAAAATCTTATTTTATTCATATCAAAAGTATAACTCAGAGACATAGTTTAAGAACACATTATGACAACATAACGATATCTCATATCATTGTTTTTGGTAGTTACATATTTATACAAAAAAAGCTAACAAAATCCTATAATTCAAATGGTGAAGATCACCACTGAAAAAAGTCTTCAACAAAATTGAACTAACTAATGGACTCAGGTCCATAACATAAAACATTAAAAAGACTTAGAGTGAGTCATAAAGTCTTTGAGTAGAAAATAACATAAAGCATTAAAAGGACTCAATCCACCATGCTCTTCCACAAATTTTGGTGCCTAGACTTCCAGTGCTTGTCTTCAACTGTATTGGAGTCTACTTCAAATCCACTTGGATGAGCATAATGACTAACTGTGCGTAATAAACTATACAATACTAAAAACTATACCATTATGTTAGCGTTGGTCAACTTATTTCAATTAATTCCAGGAAATAAAGATTATACATCTTTTCACAAAAAGTAAGCAATTACTAATCCTAAAGATAAATAATTGGTAGGGTAAAAGTGACTGGGAGAAATAAGGAAGGGTATCTGACTTGTTATATTTATGAGGTTATTTTTACCTCATCACTTCTCCCCTTCCTAATCCTGAGCAGGAGGATTCCTAATCCTGAGCAGGTCCTCCTGCTCTTTGCTACATCCATTGTCCTTAATTTCCCCTATTTTTGCTCAATTCTTCATACTTAGCACTGAGGTCATAAAAATCATCTACTTCTCTTTCCAGATCCTCGAGATTTCTTAGGAAACCCTCATTGAGCCTAACCCTTTTTGTCCATCTCTAAAAAATCTCATAATTTTGATATGTGGTAATATGCATTGTAGGGGGTGGTGCAAGAAGTAAGGGAGGCCTGTATCTCATCCCAATCCAGTCAATTTTAAGTTGTTGAAAAATACCAACCAAGGATTCTGCTCTTCTATAGGACCAATTAATGTTTGTAGGTTATATCACCTCACTTCTCTTAAGATGCATGGGAAGAGGAGTGTACCATTCTTCACAAGCATGCCAAGCTCTTCCTATCAATTTTGGGCCTTGGTCTTGGCAATGCTCAAAACATACCTGAAGGTTGTCATTATATTTCCCCTTCACAATTTCTTTAATCTTAAGGCTTCAGAACTATTCTTTGAAAGCAGAGGGTTTCCTATGAGGATACCTCATTTGGAGTCCAATAGACTTCTCTGCCTATGCATATTCTCTTGTTTGGTCCAGCCCTTGAATACGGTTCTGCATGGTAGATAGAAATGCCCGCAGTTGAACTTCACCAACAAATAAATTAACATAGAAATATGTATATCTCTTCAAAAATAAAATATGAACAAAGAATTCACACAACAAATCTTGTTGATCAGGAGTTGATTCTACAAATAGTTTTACAAACTCTTTATCGTTAGGATCATATAGTTGATTTTTGTAAATCCTTAAGAGTTTCCATCTCAAGAGTTGCTCATTTAGAAACATGGAGTACAGTCTGGATGGCCTTCTGCAAGCTAATAGTAACTCACCAATTTGGCAGGCATCTTGTTTAGCTTGATAAACTTTGTCAAATGACTCTTTTAATAAAACTAGCTCCTTTTTCAACCAATCATTTTCTATACCTGCTTGCTTTAGAAAATAACATCTCTCCATCCATGTTAATATCAATGGAGGTATATGAACTTGGAACCATTCCATTATAGTTGGTTCAGTTTGTACCTCTTTGGACTCCATTGTGGACTTGACATTAACCTCCTGTAAATCCTGTTCCAATTCAAAAATCTTGCTTATGGAAGCATGGAGCTCAGATGTTTATTTATCTTTTTATTCTTCAAAAGCAGTAAACAATTGCATAAAATTATTTGTTAAACTTTTGATTTGTCTATCTTTTACAGATAAATCGTTCAAATATATTTTGCTTCCTTCATTCCACTATTGTATCTGAAATTGCAATTGTTCAATGATCTTATCTTTTTGTTCTATTTGTATTTTAAAATCTACAATTTCTTGATTTCTTTTCTCTAAGATTGTAGTGTGCACTTCTATCTCTTCTTGTTGGCAAATTTTTTCTTTATTCCCCTACAGTTGACATCTCAATTCAACAAATTCTATTTTTAACTTCTCTAGTTTCATTTGCCTTTGATCAGATTCCTCAACCCCTATACTAGTAGAAAAAGGAAAATTGGGAATTTCTACCTCATCACTAATTACATTTTCCTCATCAGGCACCTCAAGTGAACCTTGTTCAGTAATTTTATCAATCAAGGGAGATAATTGTCCCATAGGATCATCCTCAACATCCATAGAATGTGGTGATTGTCCATTTTCTTCTTCTTGCCATGATTGAGATGGTATATTCTCCTTTTCGGCCTCAGGGGATTGACTAGTCTATTTTTCACTTTCTTTTGTTGAATCATCACAAGGCTAATGCCCAGTTTCTAGTGATTGTTCTTCAGTTCTACCCCTTTTTCTTTTTAGAGGCCCTTGATGTGGCATAAGCTATAGTATCACTAGATTCAATAGATAACCTTTTACTTCTCCTTAAAGGAGGAGTTTTTTGCATTGTTACTTTGGTTTTCTTTTTCCTTTTTCAAGGAGGTTCTTCCTCATCTCCTGAATTTATGATTTCTACATTTTTTGGCTGACCTAGGGTTTCTAAAGTACGAGGTAAAATTTATGGCACTTTGTCGTCAAGAGCTATTGTGGGATGCTAAGGTTCAAAAGTTTTTAGAGGCTTAGGGGAATGTTCTTCCAATTGTTGAGTCACCCGCCCAGATGATTCACCTTCTTCAAGGTGTCTTTCAGGCTTTGGATTTTTAAATTTTTGTAGAAACTTTTCCCATTTCTTTTTTGGTTTCTTGCGGAAATGATATTTACATATCAGTTGAATGACGCCATGTTGTTTGAGTGGCCCTATACCAATTTTGTATTTTTCTATCATGCTAGTAACAGAGTCATAAAGGAATGTAGGCGAATTAACCCTAAGGGTAGGGTCTTCAGCGCCATGGCACAAATGGGTAAGGAGGTGAAAAGGTGGATCTACTACCACTACTTATCCTTCATAAGTAAAATACTTGATAATCCAAGCTACAACAATTCTCTAGGGTTCTTGGATAGACATTCTATAGAAGCCTTTATTTTGTCCTTTAGTACTTATAGTTATCAAGGGTTGAAGTTCTCCTTCTCTATGAAATAATTCTACCATTCTTTGATTAGTGATATTGGTAGTTTCCATCAAATTAATATCTCTATTTTCAAGACTAGAAAGATGGGAAATGATTTGAGCACTTACTTGGAATCGCTTTCCATGCACTATAGACCGACCATCTGCAAAGTTCTTTGCAAACTCCTTCACTAATTGTTCATTATGCCCTCAAACTTCTTTATAAATTCTAACCACACAAATTTTTGGAACAAGCCTGCAATGCTACTCAATGCCAATAATTTGTCCACTAAAATCGGTTCAGATTTATTTTTAGCTCCTCCCATTTTGTACTTCCCTTCTTGCTCTGCTCAATTTTGCAGAAATGTTGTGGTGCTCAAAGAAACTTGTTTAAACAAATTGAATTTGCAGAATGAAAAAAATTTAACTTTGATACAACTAATGGGAGCAAAATTAATTGTCTCTTTTGAGCCTCGTTGTATTCTTGTGATGATTTTGCATGGGAAAAAGCACAAATATTGATGTACTTCAAGCAATCGTACAATGACACAGTTTACTGAATTTGGAAAGGGAATGGCTCATGCCAATTAATTTATCTTTATTCAAAATAATTACCTACTTTAAGCAAAAAAATTATACGTACCTTACACCTGTCATCAATTTGAACATCACTTACCTTTGCTGATGTAACAGTATAATTGCATGATTTGGCGAGGGTGGCGATGAATTTATCATGAGGTGGATGGGATAGCTAATTTAATGGCGGAACTACTATGATGAAAAAATACTCATAATAATAATAATTTATTATGAAAGGATATGGTAATATAGGCAGAATGGTAATGTAGGGTGTGGATTCCAAGGCGATGACAAAATTAAATAATGGGCATGTGTATGATACTGGACAATCAAAGCATTCAAAAAGAAAAAGAATTTACAAAAATTTGGAGCATCACTGGAAGATGCGGTCAATGTGAAGGATGTAAAGTTCCAGAGCATGCTAAGAGATGCACCTAGAGTGAAAAAGTGAAGTGATAAAATTCACGAGCATCACTGAGAGATGTCATTGGAATGCAATAACAAAAAATTTGGAGCATCATTGAAAGATGCAGTCAGAGCAACAACCAAAAATTTTGGGAGCATCATCGAAAGATGTCGCCGAAATGAAGAAATAGGAAAATTCTAGAGCATCGTTAAAAGATGCAACCAGAATGCACAAGAAAAATTTTAGAGCATAATTTGAAAAATGACGTCAAAAGAAGAAGGAAGAATGAAGGACTTTGGAATTAGACTTTCTAGAATGTTGTTTGAAAGATGCGCCTGTCTATAGGAATGAATGAAGAATAGCACAATTTAGACGTGCAAGTTTTGAAGCATCACAATAATCAATCCAACAAGTTCCGAAGCACCACAACAACCGAGCCAACAAGTTTTGGAGCATCACAACAAGATGAGTCAAATTTTGTGTTTGATTAAAATGAAGTCCTACAAGATGGAAACGAAATTTAGCCAAGTCTAAAAGATGAAAATTTGAAAAGAAATGCTTTAAAGAAAAGTAAATTCATACACATGCTTTTTTTTTAGATTTTATATATGATGACAAAATAAAAATAAAAACTACATTGGTTCTTCCATAGCAGGGTCAATGCATTGGATTTCTCCTTGCATTTCTACCATTTTTGTAAATTCTTCCTTATTAATAGGTTTATGGTAGATGCGTAATCGATGACAATTGACTAGGAGAGTTCGGGTGTCACCATCAATGGGCTTTAGTTGTACTGCACCATTTGAAAATATGTCAAAAATTTCATATGGGCTAAGCCAATGAATTCTAAGTTTCCCTCGGTGATCTTTGTATCTAGAATCGAATAACAATGCCTAATCCCCATTATGGAACTCTCTCTCCTTTATATGCTTGTAATGCCAAACTTTGTGTTGTTGCTACACCAACTTAGTTTGATGGACAACATCCAGATGGAGTTCATCCAACTCACTAAGTCATAAGACTCTTTCTACCTAGGCTCATTTAAGATCTAAACCTAACTCCATGGTTGTTCTCAAAGTTTGGAGTTCAAATTCAATGGGTAAGAGAGGTTTCTTCCCAAAAACTAACTCATATGGACTAAAACCAGTGGTAGATTTCCAAGTTGTGTTGTAAGCCCAAACGACTTTAGGTAGTTTCCTAGCCTAGTCTTTCCTTCCTGATGAAACTGTTTGTGTTAAAATGTTCTCTAGCTCCATGTTAGTGGCTTCTACCTGACCATTTGCTTGAGGGTGATAAGGTGATGAATTCTTATGGATTACTTGGAAATGATCAATGAATGCTAACAAAACCTTAGACTTAAACTGGGGTCCCTGATCTATGACAATTGTCCTAGGGGCTCCAAATCTGAGGAAAATTTTATTGTATAAGAAGTCAGCTACTTGTTCCTCCCTAGCAACTTGTAGAGCTTGAACTTCTGCCCATTTAGTCAGATAGTCGATAAAGATCATAATGTACTCTTTTCCTTGTGAAGGAGGGTTTGTAGGACCGATAAAATCCAATCCCCATTTTTCAAATGGTTCAAGGACTACCCAGGGTTGCAGAGGAATTTGATTGGATGCAGTGGTTCTCCCTACTCTTTGGCATTGATAACAACAATGAACATATTTCTTGACATCCCTATGCATAGAGGGCCAGTAATATCCTACACCCAAAATCTTATGGGATGTCCTCTTGGCAGAATAATGGCCCGCAAAAGGATTATCATGGTAAGCTCTAAGGGTACTATAGGTCTCATCTTCCCTAACACAATGTCGTAGAACCATATCAGGAATGCACTGAAATAGGATTCCATTAATCCATTTGAATGGAACGCTTTCTTGGATGAGGTGTTTTTTTTTTTTGATGTAAAATTAGGTGGTAACTCTGAGGTGGTCAAATAGTTGGCAATATTAGCAAACCAAGGAGTTTTAGTAGAGATAGCGAACAGATTCTTATCCGAGAATTCATCCTGCATCGGAGCACAATCTTCATCATCTTGTTTAATTTGAGATAAGAATCTGCAACTACATTGAACTTCCATGGTTTGTCAATAATGGTTACGTTGAATTCCTGGAGAAGAAATAACCACTTGGTTATCCTACCATTCACTACGGGTTTGTTCATTAAGTATTTGATGGTTCAGTGATCTATATACACAGTGACTTTGAACCCTGTAATGTAATGTCAAAACTTCTTAATTGCATGTACTACAACTAGAAATTCCTTCTCTGTGGTAGTGTAATTTCGTTAAGTAGGAGTCAAGTTTTTGCTTATGAAATAGATGCCATATTTTCCCCCATTCTCATCCTCTTGTCCTAAAATTGCTCCGATAGTATCATCAAAAGCATCAACATAAATATAGAACAGAAGGGTCCAATTAGGTCCACGTAGGACAGGAGTAGAGATAAGTTTCTCCTTAATGATTTCAAATGATGATTAACACTCAGGTGTATATAAACTCTACATTTTTTTGAAGGAGAGAAAACATAGGGGCTGCAATCTTCCTAAAGTTTTCTATGAATCTGCGATAGTATCTAGCATGCCATAAGAAGCTTCCAACGTTAGTTTGGGTCTTTGGAGTCATAAGTTGTTGTATTGCCTCGATTTTCTTAGGATTGACCTTTATTCCTTCAACTGAAATGTGGTGTCCCAACACTATTCCATGTTCTACCATTATCAAGCATTTTTCATGGCTTAGAGATAAACAATGGTCCTCACATCACTTCAATACTTTATCTAAACTCTGAAGAGATTCATCAAAAGTTGACCCATAAAAAATGAAGTCATCCATGTAAACTTCAACACAGTCATTCACTAACTCAACAAATATGGCCAGGATAGCTCTCTAAAACATTGCAGGAGCATTGCATAGCCCAAAAGGAAGAACTTAATATGCAAATGTTCCCCAAGGGCAAGTAAAATTCATTTTATCCTGGTTTTTTGCTACTACATGTATTTGGTTATATCCACTAAATCCATCTAGAAACGAGAAATACTTTCTCCCAGCTAGATTATCCAAGACCTGGTCTACAAATGGTAGGGGAAAGTAATATCTATGGGTTGCTTTGTTAAGTTCTCTATAGTCAACACACACTCTCCACTTCCCATTTTTATTTGGGACCACAACCAAAGGTGAACGCATTTGCTGTCGGAAATGGGATAGATAAATCCCACTTGTAGGAGTTTCTCAATTTTAGTTTTAACAGTGTCTTTCAAGGCAGGATTGAATCTCTGTTGTGGTTGGAGAGCAAGTCAAACATCCTCGGTACAAATATGATGAGTACAAACACCTAGGTGTATTCCTCTCATATTTTTGTAGTCCCAAGATAAATCTTTAGATCTATTCACCAATATATCAAACAATTTGTGCTCTTTCGGCTTGGTCAACCAACTGTTGATGTTCAAAGTTTTTCTTGGCAATAACATAATGGTTTTGACACCTGGATGGTTGGAGGTGATAGTATACACTGGTCTTGTCAAAGTGTTAAGAGGACAACTATGTGGTATGGTTTTGTGGAGTCCGGCAATATCTTCAAATAAATTATTTGTTTATGGAATGATATTTTCCAGAGGACAAGGTAATCCCATAAAACTAGTGTTATTAAATTTAGTCTGGTCTACGTTGGTTGGTTCTCCTAGAATCTCTTCTACATCCAACATCTCTTCATCGCTTGAATCCATGGTAATATTTTCCATATTATTTTCCAATTCATCCTCTAGCTCTTCACCATGTTGTTTGATGACTACCATAGCCAGTGAAGCTAAATTTTCTTGTCTGTTAGGACCTGCTCGTTCATCAACCCAAACTTTGTTATGTTTAGCAGGATTGGTGGGAGGATATAGGAATAAATGTTTTCTATTGGAACCATGTGAAATGGTCATTCCTCCCTCTTTGCAGTCAATCTTGGTTGCAACAGTAGCAAGCCATGGTCTTCCCTATATTATTGGATAACTGTCTTTTGGTGTGAGGGACTTAATTATTTGAAAGTCCACTGGATATTCCCAACTGTCAACCTTAACGAGAAAATTTTCTATGACACCCTTGGGAATAGCTATGGATTGGTTTACCATTTGCAACATTGGAGTTGTGGGACGTAAATCAGTGAGTCCCAATTTTTCCATCACATCAACAGTCATTACGTTAATGGTTGCTCCTAAATCCACAAGTGCGTTAGGTATTTCTACCTCATTGATCGTTACTATTATAAGCACAGATTGCCTAGGTCATCATACTTCAAAGTTGTAGTCTTTCCAGCCAAAAATTCAGCTAGGTAACCATTTATGTGAACAATATTTATCCTTTTGGTTTCCTACCTAGTGTTTTGATACACAATTGTTTGATTAGTTGGTTTAATTCAGGAATCTCCTTAATTGCTTGTAATAAAGGGACCTCAATTTGTAGTTGTTTAATCTCCTGAATCAGTGTAGTTTTGGTAGATGAGGACTTTTTTGGAGGATCTTTCAAGGTGGTTGGTTTCAGATGCTTCGAAAAAGGGGCTTGGGTTTTCCTTTTAGGAGTGGAGTCCTTTAAAGGATCAGTTGGAGACTCGCCACCCTCCTCCTGAGGTAAGTCAGAAGCTCCAACTGGAGATGGCAGAAAGGTCTTGTCTTGGGTACTAGCAGGGTTTTGATCTAAAGGTGTAGAAGATGACTTAGTCATCTCAACAAATTCTTTAATGGGCTCATCCAGGATCTCAACTATGGTCAGTTGTGGGAGTTTTTTTTCTTGACCTTAACTGTAGGTTTCCACAATGAATAACATTCAATCCAGTCACATTTCCTTATTCCATATAATATATTGGGGTATTTTGATGGTTGTTCTTTGGATTAGGGACATGTTGTGTTGGAAGTTGTGGTTGGTTAACCTGCTCATTTTTTTGAGGATTTTGAGGGCCTGGTAAAAGATTCTATTGTTGATTAGGCATCCTTCTTGGGCCAGTGTAATACTGATTTTGAGGTTGATTCCATTGAGGAGTATGATTTTGAGGATACTGTTGTTGTTGATTTTGATTTGACCATTGAGGATTTCCCCAAGACTAGTTTACCCATTCAGGTGGTCCCCAAGGGTAAGCTCCTTTGTTGAGTGGTGCTGGTGGAGGGGCTTGAGGCCAAGGTGCCACCCATTGATTGTTATTCCTGTTGTTTTGGGGTCTTCAGGAAGGATTTGAGTTTTGGCCAGAAGAGAAATTTCCTCTAGGTCTTTAATTTACAAGATTAATCTCTTCTTCAACCTGAGCTATCTTATGCTTGGAATTCTTGATTACATTGAGGATCTCACATTGGTCAATGGCATGACTCTTCACACAAACTTGGAAAATGTTAACTTTGTCCAAAGGGAATTCTCTCAACAAATGTTTGTTTCAACACCTAAGACAATAGATGGATAAGGTCTTAGGATTACATGTTTTGTCATGTATCCCATCTAATGTGGTATTGAGTTGAATGAGAATGTCAGTTTTGAGTTTGACTGTCTCCTCATGTAGTTGTCCTATTTCATTAGACCCTCTGAAAAGATTAGACTTATGGATACCCCCTCGAGTACAAATGAAATTTTGACATAATTCAGTGATATCATCTAGTCCAAGTTGGGAGACATCTCCTTTTCCCATTAAATCAAGGCTTCTCCTAGCATCATCATCAAGTACCTTAAGAAATATGGTTTTTAGAATTTCAAGACTGATGGCCTCTCCTCCACATCATTTAGATAAGAAGATAAACCTATCCAGGTAATCTTCGAGGATTTCATCTTCATTTTGCCTAAGTTTGAACAACTCCTCTTTCCTATCACTGACTCTATAGTAACTTTGGTATTTGTACAAGAAGGTAGTCTCCATTTCATCCCAAGAGGTTATTGATCTTCAAGCTAATCCCATAAACCAACGCATTGCGGCGTCCTTGAAGGTGGAGGGAAAAAGCTTTAGTTTTTGGTTATCATTCTTGTAATCATATGTTTGACACAAAACTTTAAACTCAAATAGGAACTGTTCAGGATCTTCAGAGGATAAACCTCTGAAAGTTGGAATAAAGGCTAGTGAAATGTTTTTCATAGGTGTATCATCATCTACATCAATACAAATAGGGTAAGTGAATGTCCGCGCTCCCCCTATTGGGTTAGCGTCATTTCTTCAGTCACCCATAACATTGAAAGAAATGTGTTCCTCTTCAAACTTTTGTTCTTTGTCAAAGGTTTGTTCTAATTGTTGAGGCTCTAGGGTATGCAAAGTGATATTTTCCTCTATAGATGTTTGTTCTAATGGGTGAATTTTTGGGGTATACTGGAAGGTCTCAGCTTGATCCTACATGATCAATTCTTTGGTAAATTCTTAAGCTAAGACTTCCTCATTCCTACTTGTGGCAAGAACATCTCTTGGGGGGGTTTTTGGTACGTATCTTCCTTGGGGGCATCATTTCTTGACCATGCAGAAAAAAGAATCCTGGTGACTATTTTTGTTCCTAAAAGAGGTATTCAATCAATCTCCTACTAACACTAGAAAAGGAAGGGTCCCTGATAATAGTGCCAAAAAGTGACAGGCTATCATTAGGTCCTATCTCTTTAGTTGAAAAATGCATCAAATGTATCGACCAAGTAGTGTTCAGAGGCTATATGCAATAGGAAACATCCTAAATATCTCTCTCATATTTTCTAAGTGTTTGGAAAAATTGAAAATAGAACTTAAACTAAGGAGGCCACTACACTAGAAAGCATAAAGTTGTTTAAACTAGAAAGCAGGAAATCATTTATCTAGAAAGCATAGAATGACTAAACTAGAAATCATGGAATGTTTAAACTAGAAAGCATAAATGATTAAGCTAGAAAGCATGTGAATTACTTGGAAAGAAGTGCTTGCAATAAAACTATAAGTTGAAATGAAAACGAACTTTAACTAACATCTAGATCTTAACAGAAAACAAACTTTAACAACCTACAACTATCAACTAGAGTGAATGCTCCATAACTTAAGATAAACAAAACTAAAGATTACAAATTCAAACTACAACCTACAGGACTAACTTAACAAAGCTCGACATACACAAATCACATTTGCTCACATTTATCATTTACAAAATAAAAACAATAGAATTGAAAATGAAATACATATCTATCTATTATACAGTCCCTCAAATGGCCAGCTCTTAGGTGCTACTACACTTAACTCAAATCACATGAACTCTGTGTCTTTGAAATTAATCCATCAAAAGTAATTCCATTGCACAATACTAATAACTTAGAATAAGATGGGAAAAGCTTATTTTATTCATATCAAAAGTATAACTCAGAGACATAGTTTAAGAACACATTATGACAACATAATGATATCTCATATCATTGTTTCTGGTACATTATACAAAAACTGCTAAGAAAATCCTATAATTCAGATGGTGAAGATCACCAATGAAAAAGTATTCAACAAAATTCAACTAACTAATGGACTTAGGTCCATAACATAAAAAAATTCAAAAGACTCATAGTGAGTCATAAGTCTTTGAACATAAAATAACATAAAGCATTAAAAAGATTGAGTCCACCATGCTCTTCCACAAATTCTGACGCCTAGGCTTCTGGTGCTTGTCTTCAACTATATTGGAGTCTGCTTCAAATCCACTTGGTTGAGCATAATGACTGACTGTGCGTAATAACCTGTACAATACTAGAAACTATACCATTATGTTAGTGTTGGTCAACTTGTTTCAATTAATTCCAAGAAATAAAGATTATACATCTTTTCACAAAAAGTAAGTTATTACTAATCCTAAAGATAAATAATTGGTAGGGTAAAAGTGACTAGGAGAAATAAGGGTATTTGACTTGTTATATTTATGAGGTTATTTTTATCTCATCAGGAGGGATAGAGAGAGAGAGACCTGAGAGAGAGAGAGGTTGGGAGTTATCTAGTTAGGGTGGGAGGGAGAGACCTAAGAAAGAGAGAGGGGGAGTTGGAGGGAGGGAGTGAGGGAGCATTTTGAGAGAGAGAGAGAGGGAGGGAAGGAAGG